>CM055195.1:363763-438763 GCA_029224185.1 Karalla daura
TGTGTGTGTGTGTGTGACCAACAGCTGACCAATGTACCTGAATAAATTGATGAGACGTCTCATTCTCTCTCAGGCTTCCTGTCTCCAGCTGGCTCTGTGCTGACCCACCTGGTCCGGTGGGCCTCCTCCCTCCGAGCAGAAACCGTGCTGGGAGCCGCTCAGCCTTTCTACTGGTGAGCCCGCCGCTCACCAGTAGAAACGGACTGGAATGTCAGGGAAACCTGAGTCTGATTCAGAAGGAGGAGAGTGAGACGCTCAGTGTGAAGCAGCTGCAAAGGGACGTAAAACTGAATCACCTGGTCATGTGACTCCATCCTGATTCATACACCTTGTTGTGAGTGTGTGAGTGTGTGTTTGTGTGTGTGTGTGGGGGGGGGGGGGGAGGGGGGGGTAGAGAACATGAGCTCAGTGTAACATTAGTGTTAAGTGCTCATAAAAACCTCCTCTGCTCCACATTACATCACAGTGAGACATCGTACTCATGATAAAACGTCTCTGAAAAGTGAAGCTTTGCCTCAACCACACACTTCTAGGCCATTGGTCAGGTCTCCAGACAGCTGCTCTCTCATTGGTCAGGTCTCCAGACAGCTGCTCTCTCATTGGTCAGGTCTCCAGACAGCTGCTCTCTCATTGGTCAGGTCTCCAGACAGCTGCTCTCTCATTGGTCAGGTCTCCAGACAGCTGCTCTCTCATTGGTCAGGTCTCCAGACAGCTGCTCTCTCATTGGTCAGGTCTCCAGACAGCTGCTCTCTCATTGGTCAGGTCTCCAGACAGCTGCTCTCTCATTGGTCAGGTCTCCAGACAGCTGCTCTCTCATTGGTCAGCTGCTCACCGGCTTGACTGTCAGTTGTTAAACTGGTCTGGTTGTTAGTTTGATTGGTTATTGTTGGCTATTATCAGTTATTTATTTTGAATTGATCTGACTGTTGTTTTGTCACGTTCTCCATCCAGAGCTGGTGATGAATCTCAATACTTCATCTTTGTACGTCTCCAGAAGTCACGGTCGAGTTGATGCGTTCCCTCTGAAATGAAACATTTTTGATTTTTTTTTCAATCACTTTTGGCTTTCATCAAAAGTTGATTTATTCTTTATTTATTCTTTTCACATGTGAAACAAAGCTAAAGCAGGACCTGATGAAGTCCCTCCTCAGTGTGTTCTCCTCTCCTGCATGGTGCTTTCATTTTGTCTCTGGACTTTATTTCTCAGATATTCTCTCTCTCATTTGCGTAACTTTACAGGCAGAGTCCCACTGTGAGCCTCACACATTGCTGCTGTCTCCACGGGAAGTTCCACCCACAGATGAATAAAGAACCAGAGCGAGAAGGTCCAGATCCTGACCCTGACACGCTGCTCTGCACCAGTCCTTAACTTCACGTGTCCTCTTCACCTCTGCAGTGATACGCTCCTCAACGTTCCTCAGACTGTTGCTGCACTTTGTTGTTTAACGAGCTCAGAAATGTCCAGACAAAAAGTCGCAGAGCAGCTAACAGCAGATTCAAAAAATGTAGGAGTCAATCCCCAGGCCCCTCAACACACACACACACACACACACACGCACACACACACACACACACACGCACACAGCCGTTTTCCATTATCAGTGCCCAAACCCGCTTGTTAAAAAGAGTGAAACTCAAACCACAGTTTTGAAAATTACAGAATTCCTTCATAAATGCCCGTCCCTCCCCACGGCTACACTGGGTTCAGGCTTGAGGTGAGACCGCCATACTACACACACACACACACACACACCCACACCCACACACACACACACACACGTACACATATGCACACACACATACACATTTGCACACACTCACAGCTGAAGGATATGCGTATGAAAATGGAATAAACTAAAATTAATCTGCACACACTTTAATAAACACACAATTACCCTAAGAAAGACTCAGTCACATACAGACCTACACACACACTCACACTCACACACACACACACACACACAGTTCCATAACAACATCAGTATCTGTCCGGTAACAACACCATCAACACTCCTGTGATTTCAGAATAACAACAGCTGATCCTGGACCTGGACCTGGACCTGGACCTGGACCTGGACCTGGACCTGGACCTAAAACAGCAGGAAGAACATCTGCAAACACAGTAAACATGTCACAATGAGTAAAAGATGAACAATGATGACAGAAATTTCTCAGCTTGAACTTCCTGAGGTTAAAACCTCTGATGATTCATTCTTTCACCGTCAGCACAGAACACACATCTTCTCCAACTGCCCAGATCAAAGATCGATCTGAGTGTGACGGCGCATGGATTTTAGAAGAACAGCAACGGAAACTGCACTAGAGCGTACTGTACATGAAGTGTGTGTGTGTGCCTGTGTTTTCTTGTCCTCTGCTGCCACCTACTGAAGGCCTGGAGCAGCTCAGTTAAAACACGGGGCCTGATCTACTAAAGCTTTGCGTGTATAAAAACTTGTGCAAACTGGGACGTAATTAACACGTCTGCTCCACACAGTGGCTGCCGTCAGCGTGGCTGGAGGAGACACCGGAGCCATGGACACAGACGCAGAAAACAAACTTTGATTCAGAGTGATTCACTGTGAGCTGTTTATGGAGCGTTTCATTTTCATTCACAGACACAGAAAGGACACAGTGGAATTAGATGTTACACATGGCACACGTGACTAAACATGTTTTTCAGGAATAACCGCACTGTGACATCTCTGTGCCTCTGTTTTCTTGGTTGTTTTTTTGCACCACACACAAATTAAACACAAAACACAAACAGCACTTTTTCTACCAGAAAAAGCTCCAGCCCCTCAGCTCTGGCTGTGCCTGCCCCGCAGCCTCCTCTCCTCCACTCACTGACTGTGTGGCCATCACTGGTCCAGACACTGACCAGCTGCCCACTGTGGGCCCAAGGGCCCCGCTGGGGCACACGAGCCATACTGGCCATACTGGCCATACTGGCCACCACTCTCTCCTAGATAGACAGATAGATAGATATATATATCCATAAAGGGATAGATATAACTATATAAAAGAAACAACAATAAGGCTAATTAAAGGAACCACAGTTGCTGTGATGCTGATGAGGATGGTGGTGATGATGATGATGGTACTTGATGCTTCCTGACTGAACCACATACAGTTGTCTTGCTGTTTTCAGCTTCACTGATGTTGTACAGAAAAATAAACGGAGCCAGCACAAAGCTCAGACAGAAGTCCCTCCACGGTGGGTGATACTGTGGATTCCACAGTGGATGACGTTGTTTAATGTCCTCTAAGGATTGTGCTGTGAAGCGGTACCTTTCTAAAGGAAACAGTCAGGAAAGGAAACGATCTCTAAACAGGGTGTGTAGATGATCTCCTGGTGTAGGAGCAGCTCCCTCCAGAGGACTACTGCCTCTAACTCCACTGGATCAGTGATGAACGGATGAGCCAGGGTCTAAAAACTGAGTTAACCGTGATGGAAACTCTCCAAACTCCAGAAACTCGCTCGGACTCGATGAATGAAGCTTTGTTTGTGACGTCAGGGGAGGAGACAGCTCGGCCTTTCTTCAACAGAGCCTGCTCCCCACCAGGTTTGGTTCAGAGGAAGTTGCCATAGTAACTGATGTGGAGCTCTACTTAGCCTCCTTTCTGAAACGGAAAAGCCCGAGATTCCCTCATTTCAGGCTCAACATAGTCCAGATATGTACTAAACCCACTTCCTGAAACGGCCCCAGCTTTTTGTTGCATTCTGTTGTAATGAAGCGTAGCCATCAGCAGGTGGCGCTGTGAGCCTGGTCCACAGAGGAAACACTGCAGTCAAAACACTGAAAAGTGTCACATTCACATGAACAGACTGTGATAACAATTACAACGATAATAATAATAACGACAAAACCACCACCACCAACAACAACAACAACGATAAAATAACAATAATCTGATGAAGGCGAAGATGAAGAATTTCTTTTTCTGTGTCTGTGATTGGCTGGCTGCTCTGATTGGTCTGCTCTGTGATTGGCTGGCTGCTCTGATTGGTCTGCTCTGTGATTGGCTGGCTGCTCTGGTTGGTCTGCTCTGTGATTGGCTGGCTGCTCTGATTGGTCTGCTCTGTGATTGGCTGGCTGCTCTGGTTGGTCTGCTCTGTGATTGGCTGGCTGCTCTGATTGGTCTGCTCTGTGATTGGCTGGCTGCTCTGGTTGTTCTGCTCTGTGATTGGCTGGCTGCTCTGTGAGCTCCACCGTGAACCGTGTTCAGGCTCTGTTTAGGGTTTTGCAGGTTTGGCGTTAGACGTGTAAGAGGTTCGGTCCTGGACTCTGAACTGGACTCTGTACTGGACTGGTCTGAGGTCTTCAGGACTTTGTTCTGGACCTGGTTCTGGTCTCTGCTCTGGACTGGGTTCTGAGCTGCTGCTGGAGCTGGGGTGGACCTCGGGTCCGGGTCTCCCTTAGTGTGTGTGGAGGTGGAAGACCGGACCGTGGAGCGGAGCCACGTGTCTAAGCTCCGGGAGAGGTCTGGAGTTAGTGTCCGGGTCCTGGTTGGACCTGCTCAGTGTTCTCAGCCCGGACCAGAACCAGAAGGATTCTAGTGGATCAGAACGAAGAGGAGCTCCTGGTCCTGGTCCTGGTCTGGTCCTGGTCCTGGTCCTGGTCTGGTCCTGGATCAGACTCTGCAGACACGCAGTGAGTCTGTCTAGTAAATTATTTCTACTTTTCTACTGTTTTCGATCTCTGTCTGGTTACATTAAACGACTAATTTAAATGAAACAAAAAGAAATAACTTATTATTATATAATACATATTTTTATAACAAAAGAAGCTTATATCCTGAATCCATTTGATTTTAGCTCTTTTCCATATTGAATTCAAAGCTTTAATTATTTTATACCTTTATTTATTATTATTCTTATTAGAATCTTTAATATTATTAATAAAAAGAATAATTAGTATAACACTTTTTTAAATTAAAAGAATAAAGTTAAACAGTTTGAATTCATCTCTTATCTTAATCACTATAATATAAAATATATAACATATTAACAAAGGCAATTTCAATAATATCTGTCTGGTTACACTAAACTTTTCTCTGTCACAAAATAGATGTGAAACCATGACTTGAATAGTTTCAATCTGTACAGGTTGAACTCTTCTGTTTCATGAATTGTCCTGTAAATCTGTGTTAGATTTGGTTTTACTGAAACTCTCCTGCTTGGAGTCGGGGCTGCAGAGTCTTGCTGAAGGGTTAGGTTAGGTTAGGGTTAGTTTAGGTTAGGGTTAGGTAAAGGTTAGGTTAGGGTTAGTTTAGGTTACGGTTAGGTAAAGGTTAGGTTAGGGTTAGGTAAAGGTTAGGGTTAGGTAAAGGTTAGGTTAGGTAAAGGTTAGATTAGGGTTAGGTAAAGGTTAGGTTAGGTTAGTGTTAGGTAAAGGTTAGGTTAGGGTTAGGTAAAGGTTAGGTTAGGGTTAGGTAAAGGTTAGGTTAGGTTAGGGTTAGTTTAGGTTAGGTTAGGTAAAGGTTAGGTTAGGGTTAGGTAAAGGTTAGGTTAGTTTAGGTTAGGTAAAGGTTAGGTTAGGGTTAGGTAAAGGTTAGGTTAGGGTTAGGTAAAGGTTAGGTTAGGTTAGGGTTAGTTTAGGTTAGGTTAGGTAAAGGTTAGGTTAGGGTTAGGTAAAGGTTAGGTTAGTTTAGGTTAGGTAAAGGTTAGGTTAGGGTTAGGTAAAGGTTAGGTTAGGGTTAGGTAAAGGTTAGGTTAGGTTAGGGTTAGTTTAGGTTAGGTAAAGGTTAGGTTAGGGTTAGGTAAAGGTTAGGTTAGTTTAGGTTAGGTAAAGGTTAGGTTAGGGTTAGGTAAAGGTTAGGCTAGGTTAGGGTTAGGTAAAGGTTAGGTTAGGGTTAGGTTCTGTGGATTCAGTGAATTTTCCTGATCAAAGGATTCTGTTGTTGCTCCTGTGGATCAGCACAGAGGAGAATTCCTGAACAGTCATCATGGGATCGTGGTCTTTATAGACTCGTTAAGCTGAGGGAGACACGCTGTAGACACAGCTTTCAGACAGGAAGTCTCAGAGTGTCACGGACGAGGATCAAAGGAGCAGGATGTGAAGGAGTGAAACAAGATCTCAGAAGATTGAGAGAGAAAGATTCCAACCAGCATCAAGAGAGACAGCGACAGGTGGACGCAGTAAATATGCTGCAAAAGACTTCCAGAAAATCTGCTCCTGACTGAGTGGAGCAGAGGAGGGAGGAGCAGGGAGGAGGGAGGAGCAGGGAGGAGCAGGGAGGAGGGAGGAGCAGGGGGGAGGGGGGAGGAGGCAGCAGGAGGAGACTAAAGCAAATGCTTGTCCACTCTTTATTTAAGAACTTAATTTACAAAGCAGAGGAGATGAGATGCCTGCTGTCTCCTGTCCCCTGTCTCCTGTCTCCTGTCTACTCTCTGCTGTCTTCTGTCTCCTGACTCTTGACTCGTGACTCCTGTCTCCTGCCTGTTGGATGCTGTCTCCTGTCTCCTGACTGCTGTCTGCTGCCTGCTGTCTCCTGTCTACTCTCTACTGTCTGCTGTCTCCTGTCCCCTGACTCCTGTCTGCTGTCTCCTGTCTGCTGTCTGCTGTCTACTCTCTACTGTCTGCTGTCTCCTGTCCCCTGTCTCCTGTCTCCTGTCTCCTGTCTGCTGTCTCCTGTCTCCTGTCTACTCTCTGCTGTCTCCTGTCCCCTGTCTCCTGTCTCCTGTCTGCTGTCTCCTGTCTCCTGTCTACTCTCTGCTGTCTGCTGTCTCCTGTCCCCTGTCTCCTGTCTCCTGTCTGCTGTCTCCTGTCTCCTGTCTACTCTCTGCTGTCTGCTGTCTCCTGACTCTTGACTCGTGACTCCTGTCTCCTGCCTGTTGGATGCTGTCTCCTGTCTCCTGACTGCTGTCTCCTGTCTGCTGTCTCCTGTCTACTCTCTGCTATCTGCTGTCTCCTGACTCTTGACTCGTGACTCCTGTCTCCTGCCTGTTGGATGCTGTCTCCTGTCTCCTGACTGCTGTCTGCTGCCTGCTGTCTCCTGTCTACTCTCTACTGTCTGCTGTCTCCTGTCTCCTGTCTACTCTCTAGTGTCTGCTGTCTCCTGACTCTTGACTCGTGACTCCTGTCTCCTGCCTGTTGGATGCTGTCTCCTGTCTCCTGACTGCTGTCTGCTGCCTGCTGTCTCCTGTCTACTCTCTACTGTCTGCTGTCTCCTGTCTCCTGCCTGTTGGCTGCTGTCTCCTGTCTCCTGCCTGCTGTCACCTGTCTCTTGCCTACTGTCTGCTGTGTCCTGTCTCCTGTCTCCTGACTCCTGTCTCCTGACTCCTGTCTCCTGCAGGTGGGAGGTCCTGGCTGGGAGGAGCAGCAGGAGGAGGAGGATGGAGCTGCTGAGGTTCTGTCTGCTGCTGGAGCTGCTGCTACTGCTGTCTGCTGCCCGGGGTGAGAGACATCTGGAGAGAGAGAGAGACAGAGAGAGATAGACAGAGAGAGAGACACAGAGACAGACAGAGAGAGAGATTTGATTTCAACTGTCAACTTTATTTGCCACTGTTGAACAGTTAAAACTGTTTTTCCATTTTACTGTGAAAAACCTGTACACTTACATGCACTCCCTATAATAATACCCAACCCTACATACACACCTATATAAAAAGATCACACACAGCACATTTCCAGACAACAGGTCACCACCTTCCACCACCCAACATAAAACCTCGTGGTAGCACCATAACGTCTTAAAAGAGTCCAGGTGTCCTGCTAGTTAAGAATAGCTGAAGTCCAGCCTGATTCTGGCCCCGATCAGTTCCATACAGACAGGAGCTAAGGAGATGTGTGGAGGGACATCAGGAGATATGTCTTTCTGTGAATTTCGAATCACAACAAGGTCATCGGCATACACAGACATTTTAAAAGACACGGGACAACTGGGGAAGGACACACCTGTCAGTTTCTGGCGTAGCTGATGCAGCAGAGGCTGGATGGCGAGGGCGTACAGCTGAGAGAGCAGCCCTGCCTCACCCCCCTCTCGATGGTAAAAGGAGCACTCCGTCTGCCATTCATTTTCAGCAAACTCGCAGTGTCCCTATAGAGAGCCCTGATCTTGGCTATGAACCCAGGGCTGAAGCCAAACCTGGCTAAGGTCCGCCAGAGGTATTGGTGTTCAACCCAGTCAAAAGCCTTTTTCTGGTCTATTGAAATCAGACCCGTATCCAAGCCTAATTCACTGGAACGCGCTAGAACATCTGGGATTAAAGTGACGTTATCACTTATGAGCCTGCTAAGAACACAGTGGGTCTGGTCAGGGTCTGCACTCAGTGTCTGCAGTCTATCTTCTGTAGTTCCATAAGCTGGAACAGAGCAGCTCTTGGAAAATCTCCTCCAGCTCCATTCAAGTTTAAAAAGCTCAAATTAAAATCACACACGTATAAAAGAAAAAGAAAAGGAAAAATTCCCAAAGAAAACAGGACTAGTGCTTATACATTTTCATCGTACATGGCTATTTGGCCTGTCACTCTGATGATGTACTATTTTAAAGGGAAGACCATACAGCGCCTCCTCTGTCATCCCAGGCTTCCTAGTGAGAGGCTTGGCTGACCTCAGGAACAGCCTCAGGTCAGGGTCAGGTTCCTCTACTGCCACCATCCTCTGCCCTTTGGTCTGCTCCAGGAGCCTCTGGAGACAGTCACTGTCTCCACTGTCTCTGTCCTTTCAAAGTCATCAGAGGGACATTTCCCCCGAGTCTCCCCCCACCAGGCTTATAGCGCCCTCTGCCTGGAGAGGCTCCGGACCCGCTGCGGGGTCCTGGAGCCGCCGCGGGGTCCTGGAACCTATGTGGGGTCCTGGAGCAGCCGCGGGGTCCTGGAGCCTATGTGGGGTCCTGGAGCCTATGTGGGGTCCTGGAGCCTATGTGGGGTCCTGGAGCTGCTGCGGGGTCCTGGAGCCGCCGCGGGGTCCTGGAGCCTATGTGGGGTCCTGGAGCCTATGTGGGGTCCTGGAGCTGCTGCGGGGTCCTGGAGCCGCCGCAGGGTCCTGGAGCAGCCGCAGGGTCCTGGAGCCTATGTGGGGTCCTGGAGCAGCCGCGGGGTCCTGGAGCCTATGTGGGGTCCTGGAGCAGCCGCGGGGTCCTGGAGCCTATGTGGGGTCCTGGAGCCTATGTGGGGTCCTGGAGCTGCTACGGGGTCCTGGAGCCGCCGCGGGGTCCTGGAGCAGCCGCAGGGTCCTGGAGCCCATGTGGGGTCCTGGAGCAGCCGCGGGGTCCTGGAGCCTATGTGGGGTCCTGGAGCCCATGTGGGGTCCTGGAGCAGCCGCGGGGTCCTGGAGCCTATGTGGGGTCCTGGAGCCTATGTGGGGTCCTGGAGCCTATGTGGGGTCCTGGAGCAGCCGCGGGGTCCTGGAGCCTATGTGGGGTCCTGGAGCCTATGTGGGGTCCTGGAGCAGCCGCGGGGTCCTGGAGCCTATGTGGGGTCCTGGAGCCTATGTGGGGTCCTGGAGCAGCCGCGGGGTCCTGGAGCCTATGTGGGGTCCTGGAGCCTATGTGGGGTCCTGGAGCTGCTACGGGGTCCTGGAGCCGCCGCGGGGTCCTGGAGCAGCCGCAGGGTCCTGGAGCCCATGTGGGGTCCTGGAGCAGCCGCGGGGTCCTGGAGCCTATGTGGGGTCCTGGAGCCCATGTGGGGTCCTGGAGCAGCCGCGGGGTCCTGGAGCCTATGTGGGGTCCTGGAGCCTATGTGGGGTCCTGGAGCCTATGTGGGGTCCTGGAGCAGCCGCGGGGTCCTGGAGCCTATGTGGGGTCCTGGAGCCTATGTGGGGTCCTGGAGCAGCCGCGGGGTCCTGGAGCCTATGTGGGGTCCTGGAGCCTATGTGGGGTCCTGGAGCAGCCGTGGGGTCCTGGAGCCTATGTGGGGTCCTGGAGCCTATGTGGGGTCCTGGAGCTGCTACGGGGTCCTGGAGCCGCCGCGGGGTCCTGGAGCAGCCGCAGGGTCCTGGAGCCCATGTGGGGTCCTGGAGCAGCCGCGGGGTCCTGGAGCCTATGTGGGGTCCTGGAGCCCATGTGGGGTCCTGGAGCAGCCGCGGGGTCCTGGAGCCTATGTGGGGTCCTGGAGCCTATGTGGGGTCCTGGAGCCTATGTGGGGTCCTGGAGCAGCCGCGGGGTCCTGGAGCCTATGTGGGGTCCTGGAGCCTATGTGGGGTCCTGGAGCAGCCGCGGGGTCCTGGAGCCTATGTGGGGTCCTGGAGCCTATGTGGGGTCCTGGAGCAGCCGCGGGGTCCTGGAGCCTATGTGGGGTCCTGGAGCCTATGTGGGGTCCTGGAGCAGCCGCGGGGTCCTGGAGCCTATGTGGGGTCCTGGAGCCTCTGCAGGGTCCTGGAGTGATAGAGTGATGGTGAATGTATGGAGCAGTTCATGAGAGTCCAGCCCGGTCAGGTTGCCTGTCTCAGGTGTGGAGGGTTGAAAGTGGAGGAGGAAGTGTGGATACCACAGGTTTGCATGTATGCCAGTGATTTGCACACTGTCACACACACACACACACACACACACACACACCCCATCAAACACTGAGTGGCGCAGAGGGCAGGTCCTGAGCAGATGTTATTGTTGTTGTTTTAGTATCGATTGATATGATTTACACAGATGTGACCAGCCATTTCAAATATTGGCCTTGTTTAACGTGTCGGTGGATTTATTCTCAGGACAAAGTCTAAAAATAGTGAGAGAAACACTTCCCCTCATGACGTCCCCGGCTATTACTGGCCTGAATGGACGGCTGGAGCCTCTGCCCTCAGCATCTGTTACGTAGAAGTCATGATATTGTCATCATAGTCGTGGGGGGGGGTCCACTCCCAGACCTGGACCCCCCCGCCCCCCCCATTCAAAAGGTCATTTTTTTTACACACTGGGATGAGAACGGGTTGTGTGCGTGTGTGTGTGTCTGTGTGAGAGTGTGTAGTGTGAGTGTGAGAGTGTGTAGTGTGTGTAGTGTGTGTAGTGTGTGTAGTGTGTGTGTGTGTCTCAGGGGATCATGTTGCTATTGCAGCCACTCAGCAGATTCCTCACACTTTTTCTGGCTGCTGTATGTTTTTCTTTTCCCTCTGTATGTATGTGTGTGTGTGTGTGTGTGTGTGTGTGTGTGTGTGTGTGTGTGTGTGTGTGTGTCCAGCCTCAGGCTAGTGTTTTTCTGTCAGGAACAAGCAGCAGTTGACCTGCTGTTGTACTAGAAGTGGTCGGGTCACACAGAGAAAGTGTCTCATTATCTGTGTGTGTGTGTGTGTGTGTGTGTGTGTGTGTGTGTGTGTGTGTGTGTATGTGTGTGTGTGTGTGTGTGTGTCAGACAGCTTAATGTGTGTCCGCCTGAGGCCTGGGTCTGTGAGCTCCAGACCTGGTTGTCAGGTTTAACATGTCGCTGGGAGCTAACAGTCACTTCACATGGTTCACTGATTGATTGATTGATTGATTGATTGATTGATTGATTGATGGATCGTGATATCAGATAGGATTACGTATCCATGTAAAACACGCAGATTGACAGAAACATCTCTTTGACTTAGTGAAAGTCAGTTAATCTTCTGATGCAGAAACTGAGATGTGTGGATGGAGAGAATGTTCCTCACCTCACCCCGTACCTCTGTCCTGATGCCTCCATCCCTCCATCAAAGCATCCCTCTCTCTCTGTCTCTCTCTCTCTGTCTCTCTCTCTCTGTCTCTGTCTCCCTCTGTCTCTCTCTCTCTCTCTCTCTCTGTCTCTCTCTGTCTCTCTCTCTGTCTCTCTCTCTCTGTCTCTCTCTCTCTTTCTCTCTCTCTGTCTCTCTCTCTCTGTCTCTCTCTCTGTCTCTCTCTCTGTCTCTCTCTGTCTCTCTCTCTCTGTCTCTCTCTCTCTTTCTCTCTCTGTCTCTCTCTCTCTGTCTTTCACTCTCTGTCTCTCTCTCTCTGTCTCTCTCTTTCTGTCTCTCTCTCTCTGTCTCTCTCTCTCTTTCTCTCTCTGTCTCTCTCTCTCTGTCTCTCTCTCTGTCTCTCTCTCTCTGTCTCTCTCTCTCTGTCTCTCTCTCTCTTTCTCTCTCTGTCTCTCTCTCTCTGTCTTTCACTCTCTGTCTCTCTCTCTCTGTCTCTCTCTCCCTCTGTCTCTCTCTCTCTGTCTCTCTCTCCCTCCGTCTCTCTCCCTCTGTCTCTCTCTCTCTGTCTCTCTCTCCCTCCGTCTCTCTCTCCCTGTCTCTCTCTCCCTGTCTCTCTCTCCCTGTCTCTCTCTCCCTCCGTCTCTCTCTCCCTGTCTCTCTCTCCCTGTCTCTCTCTCCCTCTGTCTCTCTCTCTCTGTCTCTCTCTTCCTGTCTCTCTCTCTCTCTCTCTCTCTCTCATTGCTCCCTCTCTGTTGCCAACAACAGCACAGAGCTGAGACAGGAACTTTCAGGGATTAGACCTTGGAGCTGGGAGAGAGGGATGGAGGGATGTAGGGAGAGAGGAAGGGAGGGAGGGAGGGATGGAGCCCCAGTCACCAATCTGCCAACACACACAGATAGACTGTGACCCCGCTCCACGCTCAGACGCTTCCAATGACTGTATATTTAATGTTTGACTAAATCTGCCTTTGTGCAGCAGTCCACACATTCCCTCTGTCTCAGAGGCCTTCACAGTGAAATGTGTGTGTGTGTGTGTGTGTGTGTGTGTGTGTGTGTGTGTGTGTGTGTGTGAGTGAGCGTGCCCCTGAAAACAGCTGAGCTCAGCCTCAAAGTTCCTCAGAAGAATGTAGAGAGCGATCAAAACCAACACTAACAGCTCGAATCTGCATCTGCTGAGCACAGGATCCCCTCGTCCATCCTTCACACACATGTGCACTGGTGTCACTGGAAATTCGTCTGAAAAAATTTGGTGTACTCTTTGGCGACATCGCTGGAGAACCAGCTCAGGAGAGGAGCTATGTTCCAGAGACACCTGGGAGGTTCACATGGAGCTGCTATCTCCAGGTTGATTCAGATGTTCAGGTTTCTTGAGGTTCATGGAATCAGGTGGTGCCAGAGCGTGGAGATCTCTGACAGGAGATCAAGAAGGAGGAAGGACTTCCTCTTTGACAAGTCTCAGCTGTGAAGCTTCTTGTCCAACCAGAGACAAAGCTGTGATTGACATGTCCCCCCCAGGCCCCCCCCGGGTGTCGGAGCGGGTGCAGCCCCGGCAGACGGTGCGTGTGGGCCGCAGCCTGCGGCTGTCCTGCCCGGTGCAGGGCGACCCCCCCCCCCCTCTTCATGTGGACCAAGGACGGACGCAACATCCACAGTGGCTGGACGCGGCTCAGGGTGCTGCAGGGCGGCCTGCGGCTCAGGGGGGCGGAGCCTGAGGACGCTGGCGCCTACGTCTGCAAGGCCGCCAACGGCTTCGGCAGCGTCAACGTCAACTACACACTCGTCGTCATAGGTGGGACACACACACGCACAGACACACACACACACACACTTTATCTCTGCTCAGGTCTGCCCTCATTTCCAGTGGAACAGCTTTGTCTACCTGGACGTGAGGCATGCATGAACCTCAACCTGTGTGTGTGTGTGTGTGTGTGTGTGTGTGTGTGTGTGTGTGTGTGTGTGTGTGTGTGTGTGTGTGTGTGTGTGTGTGGCATAGGGGGCCCACGTGTGTACAGAGTCACAGAGCAGAGAAGACTAAGAAGGGATCAAGTTTCTAAAGCAGTTTTCCTCCTTGTTGTCAAGTCCAGTTTGGGACAAACACTCATAGCAGATGCTGCTGTGGTCTAAATATTCTATCTCTAGGATGCATCTCTATCTGGTCACAAAGCACCAGAACTGGACAGAGGATCTAACTGAGTATTGTTCCATGCAGACACAGACAGCACAGAGACAGTCTGCAGCCTCTCCAGCAGCTTTTCTGCTTCTAGAGTTGAAACCTATAGAATCTCAGAAAGAAGCAGCAGCTGCAGCTGCCGCCTCCTCCTGCTGCACCCTCAGCTGCTTCAACCTCCTCATCACACACGCACCCCCCCCACACACACACACACACACACACACACACACACACACTCTGCCAGAGCAGCAGTGTGAAGTGGCAGCAGTGGAGGAGAAGGTGGAGACATTCCTTAGCTCATTCATCCTGGAAGTGTGTGAGCAGAGAGGAGGAGACGAGAGCCTGTGTGTGTGTGTGTGTGTGTGTGTGTGTGTGTGTGTGTGTGTGTGTGTGAATACACAGCTTAGAGGCCATTATGAGCTCTGCAGGATTAGTGCTGTTCACTATTGTTAACCTCAGTAGGGACGCACACACACAAACACACACTCTGGCTGTCAGTCCAGAATGTGCTGTGCTGTGACAGGTCTCCTGCTGCTGGAGGAGTCTTTTCTCATTAGCAGCCTCCATTGTGCCTCAGAGCAGGTTATCCCCCCCCCCCCCCCCCCCCCCCCTCCCCCCTCAGAACAGCCCCTCTGAATGGTGGGGGGGGGCAGCTCTGGCAATTAGCTGCTACATGTTTGAAGAGTGGAGGAACACTCGTTTGAACTTTTCGAAACTTTTGTCTGAGTTCTGCTGCTTTGCTCCTCATCAAAGCCTGGCCTCCCCTCCTCCTCCCCTCCCCTCCCCCTCCCCTCCTCCTCCCCTCCTGCTCCTCTTCATTGTGCTTTCTTTCTCTCCCTTTCTTCCCTTATTCATTACCCCCCCACCCTTCCTCATTGCTGAAAAGCTTCTTCTGCATCTTCTGCTTTGAATTTTGGTGATGACGCGAGGAGAGACTCATGCTCTGCTCCTCCTGCACCTCCTGTCTGATTCCTCAGCTCCTCCCCTCTGACTCCCCTCCACCTCCTGTCTGATTCCTCCAGTTCACCTCCTCTCATCCTCCGAGGTGAAACAGCCGGAGGAGATAACTCTCTGACTGAAACATCTCAGGGAGGTTCATGTAATCTGAAACAAGGAGTGAGCTCAGGTGGTCAGTGTGTGTGTGTGTGTGTATGTGTGTGTGTGTGTGTGTGTGTGTATATGTGTATGTGTATGTGTGTGTGTGTCTGCATGTACTCACTTGTATAATGTTGTTGCATTCCACTGCATTATATTTCATTCAGTACATGCGTAGTATGTGTTTGCTGCGTTGTCTTGTGTGTGTGTGTGTTTGTGTGTGTATGTGTGTGTGTGTCAGTGGCTCTAAAACAGTGATGTGTGCGGCGCCTCTACTATCAGGCTGCTGAAAACTGAGACACACGAACACAAACACACACACACAAACACACACACACACACACACACACTTTCTCTCTGCGTGTGACCACAGTCTCCTTTCTACATTCCTTTGTTCTGACTTGTGCATAAGGTGATGTTGTGAGATTTCTTATACTATTTGCAAGTCTGTGTGTGTGTGTGTATCTGTGTGTGTGTGGTGTGTGTGTGTGTGTCCTGGAGGGCGGAGCAGCACTGAGCACAGTGTCACGTTGTGTTGCGTCCTGCTCACACACACTGTGGTTCCTCAGGAGCCATGAGAGAGCAGCCAGGAGCCACCAGAGGATCAGGGAGGGGCCACAGAGGGCAGAAGGCTCAGCGACGGGGAATATTAGTAGAAAGAATGAATATTAGTAGAAAGAATGAATATTAGTAGAAAGAATGAATATTAGTGGAAAGAATGAATTTTAATAGATTTAAGAAGCTTTGACACTGTCTGCGGTGCAGCGGCAGCTGTGTGAACACAAGGGGGCGCCGCCCATGAGGTCACGCCATGGAGGAGCAGCTCACCAAGACAAACTGCTACCACTGGACCTGCTCTCCACTGGCTGGAGTCGGGGACATGTTTAGGGACATGTTTAGGGACATGTTCAGGGACATGTTTTGGGACATGTTTAGGGACATGTTTAGGGACATGTTCAGGGACATGTTTAGGGACATGTTTAGGGACATGTTTAAGGACATGTTTAAGGACATGTTCAGGAACAGGTTTAGGGACATGTTGAAGGACATGTTTAGGGACATGTTCAGGGACATGTTTAGGGACATGTTTAGGGACATGTTTAGGGACATGTTCAGGGACATGTTCAGGGACATGTTTAGGGACATGTTTAAGGACATGTTTAGGGACATGTTTAGGGACATGTTTAGGAACATGTTTAGGGACATGTTAAAGGACATGTTTAGGACAGGGGACGGGGTGTCCTAATCGGGGACTGTCACTGGAAATATCACCCTAAAACATAGCCTGTACTCCCCCAGCTCCTCCCCTCCCATCAGAACAGGGTGTGTGTGAGTGTGAGTGTGAGTGTGAGAGTGAGTGTGAGAGTGAGTGTGAGTGTGAGTGTGAGAGTGAGTGTGAGTGTGAGAGTGAGTGTGTGAGTGAGTGTGAGAGTGAGTGTGTGAGTGAGAGTGAGTGTGAGAGTGAGAGTGAGAGTGAGTGTGAGAGTGAGTGAGTGTGTGTGTGAGTGTGTGTGTGTGTGTGTAAGTGTGTTAGAGTGTGTGTGTGAGAGTGTGTGTGTAAGTGTGTGAGAGTGTGTGTGTGTGAGTGTGTGTTTGTGTGTGTATGTGAGTGTGTGTGAGTGTGTGTGTGTGTGTGTGTGTAAGTGTGAGTGTGTGTTTGTGTGTGTATGTGTGTGTGTGAGTGTGTGTGTTTGTGTGTGTGTGTGTGTGTGTGTGAGAGAGAGTGTGTGTGTGTGTGTGAGTGTGTGTGTGTAAGTGTGAGTGTGTGTTTGTGTGTGTGTGAGTGTGTGTGAGTGTGTGTGTTTGTGTGTGTGTGTGTGTGTGTGTGAGAGAGTGTGTGTGTGTGTGAGTGTGTGAGTGTGAGTGTGTGTTTGTGTGTGTATGTGAGTGTGTGTGTTTGTGTGTGTGTGTGTGTGTGTGTGTGTTCAAAGCGGCGGCGGTGGTGTGAGTTTCAAAGGCAGCGCGTGGCGGTGGATGCGAGAGATTCTGTTAATTCTGCAGCACCGAGCAGCCTTGATGTTTACTAGAGTTACACAGCAGCTGGAGCACACACACACACACACACACACACACACACACACACACACACACACACACACACACAGCGAGACCGATCCCTTACAGCCCATGTGTCAAACTAACTCCACAAAGGGCCGAGTCGCTGCAGGTTTCTGTTCCAGCCAGTCCACAGCACAGTCTGACCAGTCTGAAGGCTGAGATCAGTCCAGTCAGGTGTGTGAAGGCTGAGATCAGTCCAGTCAGGTGTGTGAAGGCTGAGATCAGTCCAGTCAGGTGTGTGAAGGCTGAGATCAGTCCAGTCAGGTGTGTGAAGGCTGAGATCAGTCCAGTCAGGTGTGTGAAGGCTGAGATCAGTCCAGTCAGGTGTGTGAAGGCTGAGATCAGTCCAGTCAGGTGTGTGAAGGCTGAGGTCAGTCCAGTCAGGTGTGTGAAGGCTGAGATCAGTCCAGTCAGGTGTGTGAAGGCTGAGGTCAGTCCAGTCAGGTGTGTGAAGGCTGAGATCAGTCCAGTCAGGTGTGTGAAGGCTGAGGTCAGTCCAGTCACCCCTGCCTCACAGGAAGATGATTTCTGACATTATTGTCTGTGAGTGTGGCTGCTGTAAATGTATCTCAGTGTGAAAGAGAAAAACGTGTGTGTGTGTTTGAGTGTGTGTGATTGTGTGTGTGTGTGAAAGTGTGTGTGTGTGTGTGAAGTGTAGGAATGGTGCTCTCCTAATCAAGCTGCCTGACCTTTAACCCTCTGAACAGCCAAACAGACCCCAGATCAGCTGGAGCTAACAAAGGTAAATTTTATTACAAAGGTTTATCAAAATAAACCTTTGGTCACAACCAGGGACTCTGACACTCCAGACTGGGTTGTGACTGTTTACAGAAAATCATGATTAAGATTGTAAAGACTTTTTAACAAGTCTTCATTTTCCCTAAATTGATTCATCAACTTGTAATACTGTTGACCCCTGCTGGGAACAGAGAGCACAGTCGAAGGGAGGAAGCCTGTGAAATGAGCCACCCACACAGTGTAAACAGCCCAGTGGCTTGTGTGTGTGTGTGTGTGTGTGTGTGTGTGTGTGTGTGTTATATTTAGTTCTTTACTCTGACCTCTAACCATCCAGGCTCATAACAACTACACTCTCATCCCAAAAATAAATGATGTTCCATCAGCAAAGTGTAGTCTCTCTCTCTGTCTCTCTCTCTCTGTCTCTGTCTCTCTCTGTCTCTCTCTCTCTGTCTCTGTCTCTCTCTGTCTCTCTCTCTCTGTCTCTCTCTCTCTGTCTCTGTCTCTCTCTGTCTCTCTCTGTCTCTCTCTGTCTCTCTCTCTCTCTCTGTCTCTGTCTCTCTCTGTCTCTCTCTGTCTCTCTCTCTCTGTCTGTCTCTCTCTGTCTCTGTCTCTCTCTCTCTGTCTGTCTCTCTCTGTCTCTGTCTCTCTCTCTCTCTCTCTCTCTCTCTCTCTGTCTCTCTGTGTCTCTCTGTCTCTCTCTCTGTCTCTCTCTCTCTCTCTCTCTCTCTGTCTCTCTCTCCCTCTGTCTCTGTCTCTCTCTCTCTTACACAGACACACACACACGCAGGTGGCTGTAATTAGTGTGTTGCATGGATTAAAGTTTTCCGTCAACTAATTTATGTCAACTTGTCCCGGATTTTCACGGACTGTCCCAGGAAGAAACTGTTTTTTCTATATGAAGCATAAAGTTCATACGCGTTGATCTCAGAGCGGCTGATGTTCGGCCTCTGCCAGATTCTCAACCATGGCCTTCTCAAAGATTCAAAATCTGCCCATTAGTACTTGGTTTGAGGCTGAGGCTGTAGCCTAAACTAACAAACCAAGTGAACAACAAAGGTAATATAATCAGACTTAATGATGCATGTTATTCATATAAATAGTAAAAGCCTTCAAAGGGCCAGCTGTCGGTCCATTCCTGGCATGGAGCCAGCGTGGCTCCGTATGGAGGGTGGAGCCACGGCTACATGGGTTTGATACTCGATCGATGTCTAATCGGTGAAGTTCAGTCAGACCCCTTTTTCTGCTTTAATCCCTGGTGTTGAGCCTGTTGTGGCACAAGATCAAACTGTGGCTCCGCTTCAGGAAATAAAGAGCTCTGCTTACAATCACGCACACACACACACACACACACACACACACACACACACAGACATTGTTAATAAACTGCCCCCACACACACACCTGTGAGTGGATACTACAGGAATCGATCCATTAATTAATAATCCACCAATGAAACGATCTCCGGAGGTGTTGCTCTTTCATCTGAACTTCCTGTCAGTCGCTCCAACTTCCTCTGTGCTACAGCAGGTGACAGGTGTTCAGGTCATCTCTGTGTTCAACACACACACACACACACATGCTGACCTCACTTTACTTCTAACAGCTGAAAGCTTCAGTTCATTTACGTCATTGAAAGATCTCACATCCCAATTTGATGTGTGTGTGTGTGTGTGTGTGTGTGTATGTGTGTGTGTGTGAGTGAGATAGAGATTCATTTGAAGAACACTGGGATATGTTCTCACCTCACACATATTGTGTGTATATGTGTTCACTGTCTGCTAAATGCTCACAAACACACACACACCTGTGTATGTGTGTGTGTGTGTGTGTGTGTGTGTGTGTGAGTGAAGTTCTGTTCTGTACTTTCACATTATAAATCTCTCTCTCTCTCTCTCTCTCCTGTGGTTAATGGTCGACATCATAATGATTTCCAGAAGCTACACAGCCTCTACACCGGCCCCACTGTAAATCACTGTGTGATTGTGTGTGTGTGTGTGTGTGTGTCTCTGCATGTGTGTGTGTGTGTGTGTGTGTGTGTGCTTACAGTGATCGCTATGAGAGGCCGTTGGAGCAGTAAATCATACTTGCTTTCACATATAACATCATACTCTCACACATACTGCTATACTCCCTCATAAACACTACTATATCCTCCCACAAACACTTCTATACTAGTATATTTGCATAACTACACTAGTGTGTGTGAATGACTATATATGACTATACTATATGAATGTCCGCCATTGTCTCACGTCGTTCATGTGTGGGGAGGCGGGTCATATCCGTCGAATCTCAGGAACAACCAATCAGGAACTGAGAAATCAAACACACCTGTTTCAATCAAAGTCACTCACACACACTAGTAGAGTTATGCAAATATACAAGTATAGAAGTGTGTATTGGAGGATATAGTAGTGTTTGTGAGGATGTTTAGCAGTATGTGAGAGGGTATAGTAGCATGATGTCATACATGAAGGCAAGTATGATTTACTGCTCAAACGGCCTCCCATAGATCTCTGCTGTTATTCCAGTAGCAGTGATAGAAGAACAGACCAAATCAACTCAACGTGTGGTTTCATTGTTTCCACAACCTCCCTGCACTAATGGGCTTTTAATGGTTGTGTGTGTGTGTGCTCTGCTGGTTGATACAGTGAGGTTGTTCAGTTCATGCTCAGTGTTTGGGCTGTTGTTGACCTGAACACAGCGAGGCCGCTCTGCTCTATGCCACCTTCCTCTCAGCAGAGACTAGAGTTAGGGTTAGGTTAGGGTTCACCTAGAGCAGGTGGTCAGGTGACCAGGTGGTCAGGTGACCAGGTGGACAGGTGACCAGGTGACCAGGTGGTCAGGTGAGCAGGTGGTCAGGTGAGCAGGTGGACAGGTGACCAGGTGGACAGGTGACCAGGTGGTTAGGTGGTCAGGTGACCAGGTGGTCAGGTGACCAGGTGGACAGGTGACCAGGTGGTCAGGTGACCAGGTGGACAGGTGACCAGGTGGACAGGTGACCAGGTGGTCAGATGACCAGGTGGTCAGGTGAGCAGGTGGACAGGTGAGCAGGTGGACAGGTGACCAGGTGGTCAGGTGAGCAGGTGGACAGGTGACCAGGTGGACAGGTGACCAGGTGGTTAGGTGGTCAGGTGACCAGGTGGACAGGTGACCAGGTGGTTAGGTGGTCAGGTGACCAGGTGGACAGGTGACCAGGTGGTCAGAGCTGGTCCTTCCTGTCTCTGTGTCAGTGCTGAACAAACCGTTTCCCTCTCCACAGCAAAGTGTCTGTGAAACCTTCCTGACAGTAGGGATGTCTCCATGCCTGTCTCCATGCCTGTCTCCATGCCTCTCCATGCCTGTCTCCATGCCTGTCTCCATGCCTGTCTCCATGCCTGTCTCCATGCCTGTCTCCATGCCTCTCCATGTCTCTGTCCTCTGGTTGAACTGGGCTTGACACATCCACACACACACTCACACACACTCATCGCTCTGCTTGTCTCCACAGACCGACGTGTAAGTAGACACAGGGTTGAACAGTCCGAGCAGCAGCTGCTGGACGTGTGGAGCGCTGTCACAGGTTATTCCAGAGGAATGTTCAGTAAGCCAGGAAGCTGGGGGAAACAACAACAACAACAACAAGAATAACAGTCATTATCATCAACATGAAGTATTCATTTCTGTCTTCATTTTCTTGACCAGCTTCAAACTGTCTTGAAACACAATCAGGTCCAAGTATTGATGATTTTATCAATCGATCAGCAATAACGTGATCTGATCAAAGGATCAGACGCTGAATGAAAGTTTTGATCCTCAGACCCAAGACGTAGAAAATAAATATATAGCAGCAGGAAAATATTTTCTTATTGTTGTTGTTTCTGGTGTCTGTGTGTGTGTTGATTCGCTGTTATATGCAGCCAAAGGATCTGGACCAACATTAGAAGGAGGAACAAGATCAGAAGAAAGCGTTTGTTTATTAAAAACAGCCGAAGTGTGTGTGTGTGTGTGTGTGTGTGTGTGTGTGTATGTGTGTGTTTGCAACTTGAAACAAACAGTACAACATTATCTCAGGCCCCAAACCTGCACTAATATAGCTGAACCACAGAGAGGTGTAAAACTGAGTTTGTGTGTATGTGAAGCGTTCAGGGTCAGAGTGTGAGGCGTTCAGGGACCAGAGTGCGAGGCATTCAGGGTGCAGAGCGTGAGGCGTTCAGGGACCAGTGTGTGAGGCGTTCAAGGACCAGAGTATGAGGCATTCAGGGTGCAGAATGTGAAGCGTTCTGCACCCGTCAGGGTCAGCGTCAGGGTCCATGGTGTGAGGCGTTCAGGGTCCAGGATTTGAGGCGTTCAGGGTGCAGTGTGAGGTGTTCAGGGTGCAGAGTGTGAGGCGTTCAGGGACCAGAGTGTGAGGCGTTCAGGGTGCAGAGTGTGAGGTGTTCAGGGACCAGAGTGTGAGGCGTTCAGGGACCAGAGTGTGAGGCGTTCATTGTCCAGGGTGTGAGGCATTCAGGGTGCAGTGTGAGGCGTTCAGGGACTAGAGTGTGAGGTGTTCAGGGACCAGAGTTAGGGCGTTTAGGGTCAGAAACATTTCCTGCCTCCTGATGTTTCTAAATGTGTTTTCTGAGATCTTTGAGTCTGTGCAGCTGCAGCTGAAGCTCCTGAAGCTTTGTTCATTGAACCTTTTGCTTTTGCGTGATGTTTAGTTCCTGTTGTGTTGTGTCTGATCTGTCTCCAGCTGTTTCTAGAAACTGTTCAGAGGAAACACTGTCATCACTGGACACAGAGTACAGAACATACGTGAGGGCTCTGCCCCGCTGTCACTCTGAGCTGCCAGCATGGACCTGAGAGGAAGGTTCCTCCCCCTGCCCTGTGTGTGTGTGTGTGTGTGTGTGTGTGTGTGTGTGTGTGTGTGTGTGTGTGTGTGTGTGTGTGTGTGTGTGTGAGTGTGTGTGTGTGTGTGTGTGTGTGTGTGTGTGTGTGTGTGTGTGTGTGTGTGTGTGCTGCCCTTTCCCAGAACAGGCAGCGCGGGGGGCGAATACCAGCACCTCAGGTTTCCACTTAGTTCAACAGCGTCAAACTCACTCCCTCCAGCCGACACACCCACATTGGAATGCAGGTCATACACACACACACACACACACACACCATCAGGCTGCTATTAATACCAGGCCGAGGCTGAGGATGCAGCAGCTCCAGCATCGTATTCGTTCGTTCGTTCCATCGTCCAAGTAGTGATGCTTTTACAACGCTCGGCCCACGTTAAACACTCTCAGCTTGCAGGTGGCCCACACACACACACACACACACACACACACACACATGCACGCACGCACACACACACACTCACACACACACACACACACACATACACACACACACACACATGCACACAACCACACACACATACATACACACTCACACCATAAACATATCCATGTCTCCATCAGGTTTTGGTTGAAGTTTAAGGTTCAAGCCAAGTTGACCACACACACACACACACACAGATGCATGTGTGCAGTGTGAATCTTGAAGTGGTTCCTGGCATGGAGCCTCCCACAGATCTTTGTATCTTTTTGATAATGTGTGTGAAGACCTGTGGAGCTGGAGACATGATAGGGCAGGGAGCTGGAGAACACAACCAGATCCTACACACACACACACACACACACACACACACACACAGGCAGGAACGCTCTCTCTTGTTCTGTGGCTCTCTGGCGATTGTTCTGACTCCGAGTCGTTGATGATTGAAGTGATGTTTCTGAGTCGGTCAGATGGCTGCAGCTGTGGTGATGAAGATGATGAAGGGCTAATGGTACAACTTCTCTGTTCTTTAGATGATTCCAGCTCCAGAGCTGCAGCACCCACCACCACCTCAAGAGACACCACCCCAGAGCATCATGGGGAACTAGGTAACTCAGCTTCTACTCATGCTTAGATACCCGGAGCAGCAGGAGGAGAATTTTGACTTGTGGATGAAGTTCTAGAACAAGTCTGGAGTCTCCTTTCTCCTTCCTCTCTCTCTCAGTCCGTCCTCGTTTCACCCAGCCCTCTAAGATGCGTAAGCGTGTGATAGCCCGTCCGGTGGGCAGCTCAGTGCGGTTCAAGTGTCTGGCCAGTGGTAACCCTCGTCCTGACATTGTGTGGCTGAAGGACAGCCGGCCGCTGGACGCCCCCCCTGAGGACGGCGCCCCCACCACAGGAGCAGGAAGCAGCGAGGACGGCGCCAGGAAGCGCTGGACACTGAGCCTGAAGAACCTGACGCCTCAGCACAGTGGGAAGTACACATGTCACGTGTTCAACAGGGGGGGAGAGATCAACGCCACCTACAAGCTGGAGGTCATACGTAAGTCCCCAGGAGGAGTCCCCAGGAGGAGTCCCCAGGAGGAGTCCCCAGGAGGAGTCCCCAGGAGGAGTCCCCGGGAGGAGTCCCCAGGAGGAGTCCCCAGGAGGACTCATACAGCACTCATCTTGCAGGACTCCTCCAGGAGCTGCTCCTACAGGGCTCCTCCTACAGAGGCTCCTCCTCTAGCACCCCCTGATGACACACAGATACAGATACACAGTGAAATGTGTGTGTTCAGATGTTTCCTGATGAATGAGGCTGCTTGATGATTTAACGTCCCCTGTTTAGGGGAGTTAGACGTGTGTGTGTGTGAGTGTGTGTGTGTATGTGTGTGTGTTACTGAATGTGATAGGTCTGTTGAGAGCCTCACACATCTGTTGCACATTAAAGTGCAGCTGGAGTCTCCTGATCGCTCTGTGGAGCAGCAGTACATCATCCTGCATCTCTCTCCTGTCAAGTGTGACGTGTTTTCTATCAGGAGACATCCACTCTGCTGTCAATCACTGCACACACACACACACACACACACACATACACACATACACACACACACACACATACACACAGCCATGAGGCTAGCCAGGTTCTCCACTGGTAACTTGGAGGTTGAATCCCACAGAACCCCTCAGCCTGCTGTTATTGATTCTTTATTCATCGATGGATGTCCTGTGAGCCTCCTCTCTCGCCATGCCTGACCTGTGTCTGTCCCTGCGTGTCCCCAGAGAGGACCAACTCAAAGCCTGTCCTGACAGGGACGCACCCCGTCAACACCTCCGTGGAGATGGGAGGAAGCACGTCCTTCCAGTGCAAGGTCCGCAGCGACGTCAAGCCCGTCATCCAGTGGCTGAAGAGGGCGGAGCCTGGAGACGAGGGCAGGCTCAACTCCACCATTGAGGTGACGCACACACACACACACACACACACACTGATGTGGTCACTGATGTGTGACCTGTGTGCGTGTGTGTGCCAGGTGGGGGACCACCGCTTCATGGTGCTTCCTGCTGGGGAGGTGTGGTCTCGTCCTGATGGTTCCTACCTCAACAAGCTGCTCATCACCCGAGCTACAGACGAGGACGCTGGGATGTACATCTGCCTGGGAGCCAACACCATGGGCTACAGCTTCAGGAGCGCCTACCTGACCGTGCTGCCAGGTACACACACACACACACACACACACACACACACACACACACACACACAGTTTCTACATCTGATTCAAAGATCTAAGAAAACTATGATTTACAGGCACTGATGGAAACAAGGTTTAGAACGTGACGGATGTTTTTGCTCTACACTCTGCATCTTGTCAGCCTGTAAATAACTCCTCTTCCCGCTTGCTCCTGCTCCTCCTGCTGCCCCTCCTAGATGTGAAGCTCCAGAGCAGTGTGGTCTCCTCAGCTCCTTCTACCGGTCTCCTCTGGCCCGTCATCATTGGGATTCCCGCTGGCCTCGCCTTCATCCTGGGCACTGCCCTCCTCTGGTTCTGTCAATCAAAACGCACCTGCTCCTCCTCCTCCTGCTCCTCCCCGGCCCCGCCCACCACCCGGAGCCCACCTGCTGCAGCCAATCTTGAGCAAGTTTGTACGGCCCCGCCTCCTGCGCCCGGGGACAAGGATGTGGTGTCCTACGAGGACTTTGTCTCCCAGCAGCTGCTGAAGCTCCAGCCCAAGATCTACAGCGACATACACACACACACACACACACACTCCCACCTGGAGGGGAGGGTGCACCAGCACCTCCACTACCACTGTTAGCACACACACAGACACACAAACACACACACACACACACAGAGACACACACACACACACACACACTCCCACCTGGAGGGGAGGGTGCACCAGCACCTCCACTACCACTGTTAGCACACACACAGACACACAAACACACACACACACACACAGAGACACACACACACACACACACACTCCCACCTGGAGGGGAGGGTGCACCAGCACCTCCACTACCACTGTTAGCACACACACAGACACACAAACACACACACACACACACAGAGACACACACACACACACACACACTCCCACCTGGAGGGGAGGGTGCACCAGCACCTCCACTACCACTGTTAGCACACACACAGACACACACACACACACACACACACACTCCCACCTGGAGGGGAGGGTGCACCAGCATCTCCACTACCACTGTTAGCACACACACACAGACACACACACACACTCCCACCTGGAGGGTAGGGTGCCATAGACACTCACACAAACATGCACACACACACACACACACACACACACACACACATATATTCTGTGTTCTTATTGGTGTGCAGAACCATGTGACCATCACAGACAAACAGTGAAGAACTGAACAAGAACAAAGTCTAACCCTAACCCTGGAGACCTGGAGACCTGGAGACCTGGAGACCTGACCTGGAACATCATGTTAATCACATGATGGAGATCCTGAGGAACCCCTCCACACAGCAGAGATGAGTCTCTCAAACTCCTGAGGAAGCAGGAACTCAGAAGCAGTGATGATCTGCTGCATGGATAGATGATTCCATTGGACCAGACATCTAGGATCAGATGATAGTGGAAAGTGGAACACTTTAAGAAAGAAATAAACTCTTAAAAGATTGAAAATGATCTTTCTCTTACAGATCTATGTTTTTTTTGTCTTGGTAAAAAACAAAAGCAGTGCAGGAAGCAGCAGGACACAGACGCAGGTGGAGAAGATGATCAGAAAACCCAGCAGTGAAAGTCTTCAGGACTTGTCCTCTCACAGGTCCTCAGGTCAAGTAAAGATCTGGTCTGGGATCTGTTTCCTGTTTCCTGGTGTTTGTCAGAGAAACACAGAACGAGGTGTGAGAAGGTGAAGAACCTCAGAGCGACAACACGACTGAGAAACTGATGAACGTGTGTCTCCTCACTGTTCTGTTTCCCTCTCCTACGTTTGTATCTGCATCTAGAGAGGATGGATGGTTAGAGGAGGATGGGTCAGATGGATGAGATGGTTGGATGAGATGGATGGCTCAGAGAAGCACTTTCACAAACAGCTCTCTGCTCTCTAGTTTATCTCCTGACTCCTCATGTGTTGGAGCAGCTGAACCAGCAGGTTCCTCCATGTTCTACGTTTGATGGACGAGAGTGAAGTTGGTGGACGGTCTGGATGGCATCATGCATCATGGTTCTGCTGCCATCAGAAACATGGAGGACATCCTCCAACATCTCTGGAACGTCCTTCTGCTCCGTCAGAGTGAGGACAGAGCAGAAGATTGATCTGTGATGGAGGAGAGGAACCATCAGGGTAAATGATCATAAATGAAGCTAAAAGATGATGAATGCTGTGAGAACTCGTCAGGTTTCTGGTTGTGACCGTTTCACAGATGATTTCTGACTCCATCAAGTCTGAGACGGAGCTGTCGCTGCTCACATCCATCCGGTCACTGTGTGTGTGTGTGGGTGGGTGTGCAGCAAGGTGTGTGTGTGTGTGTGCAGCAGGGTGTGTGGGTGTGTGTATGTGGGTGTGCAGCAAGGTGTGTGTGTGTGTGCAGCAGGGTGTGTGTGTGTGTGTGTGCAGCAGGGTGTGTGTGTGTGCAGCAGGGTGTGTGGGTGTGTGTATGTGGGTGTGCAGCAAGGTGTGTGTGTGTGTGCAGCAGGGTGTGTGTGTGTGTGTGTGCAGCAGGGTGTGTGTGTGTGCAGCAGGGTGTGTGGGTGTGTGTGTGTGTATGTGCAGCAGGGTGTTTGTGTGTGTGTGTGTGTGTGTGTGTGCAGCAGGGTGTGTGTGTGTGTGTGTGTGTGTGCAGCAGGGTGTGTGTGTGTGTGTGTGTGTGTGTGTGTGTGTGTGCAGCAGGGTGTGAACCCCTGCAGATTCCTGGGTGCTTGAGTCAACAGCAGCTGTGCTTGGTGATGAAGAGGAGCTGTCCCAGGAGCTTTTTCACTTCCTTTTCACTGGGAGACGACAGCTCAGGTGAATGGAGTCAGTGACCGTGAAGGTCACACACACACACACACCTGGGAGAAAGCAAAACACGCACACACGCTGTCATACAAACCTGAAAGATACACAGACACTTATGGGAAGTGTATCTGCAATGTGTGCACACACAATGGAACAGATGCATCTCTCTCTCTCTCACACACACACACACATACACACACACACACACACACACACACCCCACCTGGGCCAGAGCAAAACACACACATACCATCAGAGGTGTCTTTGATTCTCCCAAATTTTTCCAGAAACATCACTGATGGAAACCTGAAAGACATCGCCCCCCCTGTCACCTGGGCGGGGGGGGGTCACCCGAGCAGTGGTGGGGGGTCACCTGGGCGGGGGGGGGTCACCCGAGCGGTGGTGGGGGGCTCACCTGGGCGGGGGTGGGGGGGTCACCTGGGCGGGGGGGGGGTCACCCGAGCAGTGGTGGGGGGCTCACCTGGGCGGGGGGGGGGGTCACCTGAGCGGTGGTGGGGGGCTCACCTGGGCGGGGGGGGGGGGGGGGGGGGGGGGGGGTCACCCGAGCGGTGGTGGGGGCTCACCTGGGCGGGGGGGGGGGGGGTCACCCGAGCAGTGGTGGGGGGCTCACCTGGGCGGGGGTGGGGGGGTCACCCGGGCGGGGGGGGGGTCACCCGAGCGGTGGTGGGGGGGTCACCTCAGACTGCTGCAGATGTGTCTCAGGCCGAGGACACCTGGCGGCTCTGTTTGCAGACGCTCCCTCTGCACCGCCTCAAAGTTAAACCAGGAAGACAAAAACACAAAGGGAGGCTGAAACACAACCCCCCCCCCCCCCCACACACACACACACACACTCACTCTACCAACAGAGGATGTGGACAGACTGAGCAGTGCGAGCTACAGCTCCAGCTCTGAAGTCTCCACAGACCGTGACAAAAGCCTCCTAATCTCGGTGTTGTCTTTCAGCCTTTTACTCCCCACACATCCTGCCAAGTGTGTGTGTGTGTGTGTGTGTGTGTACTTGCTAGAGAAGTTGTAAAAAGGTTGAGTGGGTTGGCGTGTGTGGAAAAAAAGATTGTGTGATAAGGAAGTTCTTTGTGTGTGTGTGTGTGTGTGTGCGTGTGTGTGTGTGACAGGAAAGGAATCTTTCCACAGCCGCGCTGACATCACTCAGACATGCATGGGACAGTTGGAGGACGAAGCCTTCAAAGACTAGGCTGCCTGCACACACATGTGGGATGCCTGTGTGTGTGTGTGTGTGTGTGTGTGTGTGTGTGTGTGTGTGTGTGTGTGTGTGTGTGTGTGTGTGTGTGTGTGTGTGTGTGTGTGTGTGTAGGTTAGTGATCCTCACCTGTTCCTCAGCTCTGCTAAAACACAACAAAATGCCTATGTGTTTGCTCTCTAGTGCCTTGATCTCGTCCTGTGTGTGTGTTTCTGTGTCTGTGTCTGTGTGTGTGTTTGTGTGTCTGTGTGTGTGTCTATGGGTATGTGTGTGTGTAAGTGAAGTACATTGACAGTATCCCCACCATGGAGAAACTTCTACCTGAGCTTTCTGTTGCACTCCGTTCTTTTTTTCTGTACATCAGCGATGCTGAAAACAGCAAGACAACTGTATGCAGTGCTATCTATCTATCTATCTATCTATCTATCTATCTATCTATCTATCTATCTATCTATCTATCTATCTATCTATCTATCTATCTATCTATCTATCTATCTATCTGTCTATCTGTCCATCTATCTATCTATCTATCTATCTATCTATCTATCTATCTATCTATCTATCTATCTATCTATCTATCTATCTATCTATCTATATTTTATTGTTGCTTGGTTCCTGTCACCTGTCAGTGTCCAGACTGCTGCTTGTTACCTTCCTCCAGAGCCCCCCCCCCCCCCCCCCCCCCCCCCCCCCCCCACCCCTGTCTCTCTCTGAGGTTTCTCCTTGTTCTCCCTCTCAGGGTTTTTCTTGGGAGTTGTTCCTCAGCCTTTGCGAGGGTCTAAGGACAGGGGGTGTTCACTATGTACACATTGTTGCTCTGCTTGTAAAGTGCTCTGAGATAACAGCTGTTATGATATGGCACTTAAAGCAAATAAAGTTGAAGTTGAAAGTTAGAGTAAATAGATGGGTAAATAGCCATCGTGTGCGGTTGCTAGGGGACAATAATAAATATTTGACCTATCAGCGTCGCCAAATTAAATGTTTTGGGGGTGCCTGTAGGAAATGCGGGAAAGTTTGGATTGCTCTAACCCTGGACTGAATCCCAAGTCAATCTCCAGGCCCTCAGCTCCAGCTCTGATAGGCTGGCTCTGCTGCATCTCCTCAGCTCTGACCTCCAGGAGACGAACAGCAGCTCAGCAGTGACTGCTGGAGGCTGGAGCTGCACCACAGGCTGGTTGACAGGAACCAGGAAGAGCCTCATCCTCCACCAGCCTCACCTCTGTCCAGTAGAGCTAGAGAGAAGAACCTCACAGACGTCTGGAGGCACCTCAACCCCACCACCAAGCAATACACAAGGGTGGAGGCTGCAGGAGGCCCCGTTAGAGGAGCAGAGGAGCAGAGGAGCTAGACAGGATCTACATTAGCAGTATGTACAACAATAGGTGGGCTGCTCAGACCATCACCTAGTCACCTCAGACATCTCCATCCAGGTGCCTCCTCAGCTCAGCCTCACTGGCGCTCTACCACCAGGCTGCTCCAGGACAGAGCTTCCTGTCAGGTCTCCTCTGACTCCTGCAGCTGCTGGAGGCTGAGGAGCTGAGCCTGACAGCTCTGCTCCTTTCTCTCTACTCGTTTACCTTTGTTTTGTTTTGCTGTATGAGGAGTGGTTAGGGGGTAGAATGGGAGGGTCGCAGTCAGACCTGCCCATGTGGGCTGCCTCTCCAAGGTATAAAAGACGACCTCCTGCATGGCTCTCTCACTCCGCCGCCTCCCCACCCACCATGTTGTTTCTTTTGTTTGGTTTGTTGCACCATACAACACACATCTCACCATATTGTCCACACATTCACACACTGCTGACATGGCTGATTCCTTTCTTACCTACACACCGCCTTCATTTTGTATATAAGTTCATTAAGTATTGTTAAAATAAACTACATTTTTGAACTCGATCTGTGTGAGGCCAGGTGGTAACGTGAGACAGGAAAAACACAAATGAAGTTATTATGCAAACAATACACAACTCACCATCAGAGGAAGAACACATTCAGGAGCTAGAAAGAGACATCAGCATCTTAGAAGATAACATCTGTACAGGTGGTGAGGACAGCAGGGCCTGGGAGAGCAGCACGAAAGCTCTCAGCAGGTTCCTGCAGGAGAAAGTGAAGGGCTTCCTGGTCAAGTCCCAGTTCACCAACATCACAGACATAGAGGCACCAACCGCTTTCTTCTTCCAACTGGAGAAGAAGGTGAGGAACAATAGCATCATGATGCATCTAAAGTGTGCAGATGGAAGGACAGCAGAGATGAGGAGACTTCCAGTTATTTTGTACAGCAGTCTCCTCAGTGCTGCTGGTCACCACCTGGACTCTGCTGAGGAGACATGACACAGACTCCCTCAGCTGGACCAGGGCCTGGTGCTGGCTCTGATTTCACCTGCACAGGAGCGTCCTCACACTGCTCCCAAAGGAAGGAGACCTGGGACTACTGAGGGACTGGAGACCAGTCTCACTTCTCTGTACGGTTCACAAATGATCTGCAAAGAGTCTTTTCAACAGACTAAAAAACTGTATAGAAGCATTCAATTATTCAATTATTTATACAATAAATAATTATCAACCTGGTAGAGGAGAAGTTAGCTCTATGTGAGCGAGCCTCCTCTGCTATAGTTAACAGGGGGAGATCTGAGACTCTGCTGCTGGGGGGGTGGAGACACGGGGTGAAGCCATCACTGCCAGCCGGGCTTCAGTGGAGTACAGGGTGACATGAAGAGGAACTGGGAGTCGAGAAGATCAGTGCCCGATTGTCTAGATGGACCTGGGTCCAGCCCCAGTTGTCCTACAGTGTTCTGGTGGCCAACAACCTGGCTGCCTCGGTCCTCTGGCACCGTTCCACAGTGTTAGAGCCTCCAGAGGACCTTCTTAAAGAAGCACAGAAGAGGCTGGTGAACTTCTTCTGGGGAGGGTACCACTGGACCACTGGACCGTCTGTCCTGTTTCTCCCAGTGGTGGAAGGAGGCCAGGGTCTGATGGACCTCCGGAGCCGTGTCACAGCTCTCCACCTCCAGCCTGGACCAAGAACACACCTGGAGCCAAACAGCAGCAGCTCTTCTCCATAACATCATGAACCTGGAGTACGACAAGCACCTGCTCCTCCTGGAACTGAGTAACATCAAATGTTCATCCTCTTCTACCAGTCTGTCTCCAGGCCTGGAGGACGGTCCTGAAGGTCAGCAGAGACTGCTCTCAGCTATTTGGCAGCGTGGGGGAGGAGCCTCTGTTCCACAACCCAACCATACGCTGCAGTGTCCTGGACTCTACCAGCGTCCAGAGACTTCCCAGAAGAGCAGAGATAACAAAGATGAAGGAGCTTGAGAGCAGGGGGGCAGAGGAGGACAGCTGCAGAGCTGAGCCGGAAACTGGTGTGAAGTCACTCAGGTTCATGGAGAAACTGCTGCAGGAAGTGAACAGTGCACTCCCAGGTGCTTTCAGGAGCCTGAAAGCACACAGGCTGGACTGAGTTCCTCCCTTTGATCGGTGCTGCCGTGGAGGAGCAGGTAGAGGAAGAGGGAGCTCTTCTGTGCTTCAAGACACCAGCACTAAGGGACCTTAGAGGAACATCTAAGAAGGCCCTGTACCCTGTCTCTGTGAAGGTTCTTAACAGAGCCTCAGTGGCTGGTGTCTGGGAGTCCAGGTGGTCAGGTGTGTTGGCCCAGGTTCTTCTCCCAGAGGCAGCTGGAGGTCCCTGTATAACCCCCCACAGAGAAACACACTGCAGATCTGCAGTGGAGGCTGGGACACGGGGCCGTGGCTGCAGACATGTGGCACAGTTAAATCCGCAGGCTCTGGGTCTCTGCTCCTTCTGCCAGGAGGAGGAGACTCTACAACATCTATGGCTGAGATGTTCCAGACTAGTCCTCTGTCCACTGAGCAGCAGAGGCTGCTGGCTGCTCTCAGAGACTCTGAGCGACTCTTGGTTTCTCTTCAGGCCTCAGTACAACCCAGCACAGCGCAGCCGCCTCGCTCTGACCAACCTCCTGGCAGGACAGGCAGGGATGAAGCAGGCTGAGCAGGAGGAACCAGGCCAGGGCTCAGAATGGACGGACCCTGGAGCCATGTTCAGGGGCTGGTCAGAGTGGTGTGTGTGTGTGTGAGTCTCTCAGGGAGGGGGACAGAGCAGCGAGGACATGGACAGTCCTCCTGGTGAAGGCTGAGTCCTGGAGTTCCAGCAGGGGGAGCTGTGGTCATAGAGGAACTCTGGGGTCCTGAGGTCAGTGAGACAGGACAGGCTGGGGGGAGGTCAGAGGTCAGTGAGACAGGACAGGCTGGGGGGAGTCAGAGGTCAGTGAGACAGGACAGGCTGGGGATGATGAGATGGTCCAGAGATGGTCCAGAAATGATCCAGAGATGGTCCAGAGATGGTCCAGAGATGGTCCAGAGATGGTCCAGAGTAGGAGGGAGAGCAGCTGAGCAACGGCTCCAGGTGAAATCATTTAGTTCATGTCGTGTCTCGCCCAGAGGGATTACACCCTGCACAAGGTGAGGAATGAAATACTGAGTGACAAAGTGTGAAATCTGGATCAGATTAAGGGAAGCTTCTCTTTCACACACACACACACACACACACACACACACACGCACACAGGATGGAGATGCAGAGACAGAGGAGACGGAGGACAAGCTGTGGGAACATGCTGCTGAATAATTACCCTTGACATCAGAATAGTTTTCTTTAGCCCTCTGAAGTGGCAGGACTCATTTGTACAGCCTGGAGCCATGCAGAGGTGTGTGTGAGTGTATGAGTGTGTGTGTGCGTGTGTGTGTGTGTGTGCAAAGAAGAGAGTAAGAGAGAAAGAAGAGAGGTCTGCGTGAGAAAGCAGTGACTCCATTCAAGAGAAAATTACAATGTTACAGTAATTGTGTGTGTGTGTGTGGGGGGGGGTGCATGTGTGTGTGTGTGTGTGTGATGAAGTCAACTCCTGTCAGAGTGACACCATGACAGCTCCGTCGGCCTCAGGGAGACATTTCTGCGTGTGTGTGTGTGTGGAGGGGGGTGTGTGAGTATGAGTGTGAGTGTGTGTGTGTATGTGTGTGTGTGTGTGTGTGTGTGTGTGTACACCTGCAGGTGGAGAGGTGGAACACCATGAGTGACGCTGTGAAGTTGAACATGTAGTGACCGAGATAAATGACACGGAAACTTCATTCATTCATTCACATTTTCACTTTATTTGATTGTAAAAAAAAATCAATTCCTGTGTGTGTGTGTGTGTGTGTGTGTGAGTGTGTGAGTGTGTGTGTGTATGTGTGTGTGTGTGTGAGTGTGTGAGTGTGTGTGTGTGTGTATGTGTGTATGTGTGTATGTGTGAGTGTGTGAGTGTGTGTGTGTGGGTCTCTCAGGGAGGGGGACAGAGCAGCGAGGACATGGACAGTCCTCCTGGTGAAGGCTGAGTCCTGGAGCTCCAGCAGGGGGAGCTGTGGTCATAGAGGAACTCTGGGGTCCTGGCTGGTCCCTGCAGACGACTGGGGGTGGGGGGGGGGGCAGAGGTCAGAGGTCAGTGAGACAGGACAGGCTGGGGGGGGGGGGGGGGGGGGGTCAGAGGTCAGTGAGAAAGGACAGGACAGTAAATAGTGGATGACAGATGAAAGGATGGAGGACAGATGGAGACAGACGAGGTGAGGCAGTGAACGCTCACCTGACTGTGGCGGAGTGGATGGAGTGTGCTCCCAGTGTGATCTGATTGGAGCTCCTGTGGAGGGCGGAGCCTGAACAGACCAATAGGAAGAGGTACGGTTCAGCACAGATGTAACGATCAGACTGGAGAGGGCAGCTGTTTGCTCAGGAAGACAAACGGGTGAGAGTGAATGAGTGAGACAGAGACGGGTGAGGAGGAGGAGCAACCTAGGTCCTCAGAGATGAAGGAGTGAGGAACACTCACCAAGGCGTCCATCACGACACGGACTGACCAGAGACAGTCTAGGGACGGTGCTGGGCTGGGACAGACAGGCAGAGAAACAGACAGTCAGTAAGACAGTCAGTGAGTTTGTGAGACAGAAAGACGTCAGTCAGACAGACAGACGGACAGACAGACAGTCAGTCAGTCAGAGAGACGTCAGTCAGACCGACAGACATATATATATATAGATATGATATATATATTATTTTTTGTATATACTTATATTTTATATGTTCTGTTTATCATTAATTTATTGTTTACTCTATCACTAATTTTCTAAAGCATATATATATATATGTGTGTATATATATATATATATATATACACATACACATATATAATATTAGGTTCTATAGTGCTATTGTAATTCCTATTGTATTCCACAGGCCTCGATAGAGGTCGGTCTAGAGGTCTAGAGGTTGGTCTAGAGGACGGTCTAGAGGTCGGTCTAGAGGTCGGTCTAGAGGACGGTCTAGAGGACGGTCTAGAGGTCGGTCTAGAGGACGGTCTAGAGGTCGGTCTAGAGGACGGTCTAGAGGACGGTCTAGAGGACGGTCTAGAGGTCGGTCTAGAGGACGGTCTAGAGGTCGGTCTAGAGGACGGTCTAGAGGTCTAGAGGTCGGTCTAGAGGTCGGTCTAGAGGACAGTCTAGAGGACGGTCTAGAGGTCGGTCTAGAGGACGGTCTAGAGGTCGGTCTAGAGGACGGTCTAGAGGTCGGTCTAGAGGACGGTCTAGAGGTCGGCCTAGAGGACGGTCTAGAGGTCTAGAGGTCGGTCTAGAGGACGGTCTAGAGGTCGGTCTAGAGGTCGGTCTAGAGGACGGTCTAGAGGTCGGTCTAGAGGACGGTCTAGAGGTTGGTCTAGAGGTCGGTCTAGAGGTCGGTCTAGAGGTCGGTCTAGAGGACGGTCTAGAGGTCGGTCTAGAGGACGGTCTAGAGGACGGTCTAGAGGTCGGTCTAGAGGACGGTCTAGAGGTCTAGAGGTCGGTCTAGAGGACGGTCTAGAGGACGGTCTAGAGGTCGGTCTAGAGGTCTAGAGGTCGGTCTAGAGGACGGTCTAGAGGACGGTCTAGAGGTCGATCTAGAGGTCGATCTAGAGGACGGTCTAGAGGTCAGTCTAGAGGTCGGTCTAGAGGACGGTCTAGAGGTCGGTCTAGAGGACGGTCTAGAGGTCGGTCTAGAGGTCTAGAGGTCGGTCTAGAGGACGGTCTAGAGGTCGGTCTAGAGGTCGGTCTAGAGGTCGGTCTAGAGGTCGGTCTAGAGGACGGTCTAGAGGTCAGTCTAGAGGTCGGTCTAGAGGACGGTCTAGAGGTCGGTCTAGAGGACGGTCTAGAGGTCGGTCTAGAGGTCGGTCTAGAGGTCGGTCTAGAGGTCTAGAGGTCGGTCTAGAGGACGGTCTAGAGGTCGGTCTAGAGGACGGTCTAGAGGTCGGTCTAGAGGTCTAGAGGTCGGTCTAGAGGACGGTCTAGAGGTCGGCCTAGAGGACGGTCTAGAGGTCTAGAGGTCGGTCTAGAGGACGGTCTAGAGGTCAGTCTAGAGGTCGGTCTAGAGGACGGTCTAGAGGTCGGTCTAGAGGACGGTCTAGAGGACGGTCTAGAGGACGGTCTAGAGGTCGGTCTAGAGGACGGTCTAGAGGTCTAGAGGTCGGTCTAGAGGACGGTCTAGAGGTCGGCCTAGAGGACGGTCTAGAGGTCTAGAGGTCGGTCTAGAGGACGGTCTAGAGGTCGGTCTAGAGGTCGGTCTAGAGGACGGTCTAGAGGTCGGTCTAGAGGACGGTCTAGAGGTTGGTCTAGAGGTCGGTCTAGAGGTCGGTCTAGAGGTGTAGAGGTCGGTCTAGAGGACGGTCTAGAGGTCGGTCTAGAGGACGGTCTAGAGGACGGTCTAGAGGTCGGTCTAGAGGACGGTCTAGAGGTCGCTCTAGAGGACGGTCTAGAGGACGGTCTAGAGGTCGGTCTAGAGGACGGTCTAGAGGTCGGTCTAGAGGACGGTCTAGAGGACGGTCTAGAGGTCGGTCTAGAGGTCTAGAGGTCGGTCTAGAGGTCGGTCTAGAGGACGGTCTAGAGGTCGGTCTAGAGGACGGTCTAGAGGTCGGTCTAGAGGTCGGTCTAGAGGTCGGTCTAGAGGACGGTCTAGAGGTCGGTCTAGAGGTCGGTCTAGAGGTCGGTCTAGAGGTCGGTCTAGAGGACGGTCTAGAGGTCAGTCTAGAGGTCGGTCTAGAGGACGGTCTAGAGGTCGGTCTAGAGGTCGGTCTAGAGGTCGGTCTAGAGGTCGGTCTAGAGGTCTAGAGGTCGGTCTAAGGCTGCGTCTCAGTTCTTCCTCTTGGCATCAGGACGGCCTCAGCTGCCGTGTTACAGGTTAGCTGTTTCAGAGCAGCGTCGCTAACGCTAACTTCATGTCTGCAGCTCGTAACGAGAGGAGCTCCCTGATCATCCACCACACGGCTCTTTGGAGGAGTGTTCGTGTTTCGTCAAACTGCTGGACTGGTTTTTATCGGGATTACCTGCTTTATAAGTGATTACTACGTAATGCACCGTGTTGTCCTTTGTCCTCAAGGACGGCAGAGACAGCGTCTCAAAGCCAACATGAAGGACAGTTCCAGCACCAGCTGCTGCACGTGTGGCTCGGCTGCAAGTACTCATGGAAGAGAAATCCATGTTTCATAGATTACATAGATTACATTCATAGATAACAGGCATTACATCAGATATGAGCCTTCCTGCTGCAGTCTCCCCCTCCTAAAAACAGAGGCAGGAAACCTGTTCACACGTCTACAGAGGTGCCAGGGACTCGGAGGCGTCCTGGAGCTCCTGGTTGAGGAGGCCGCCAGGGAACAAGGCATGAAGAGACAAAACACAGAGGCACAGACGCTCTAGAGCAGGGGTAGGGAACCTGTTCCACAAAGAGCCATGTGGCTGCAGGTTTTTGTTCCAACCTATCCAGAGCACACAGACTGACCAGTCAACTGTCAGCTGATTGAATAAGCCAGATCAGGTGTGCTCCTGCTTGGTTGGAACAAAGACCTGCAGCCACATGGCTCTTTGAGGAACAGGTTCCCTACCCCTGCTCTAGAGGAACCAGCAGGTACATGTAGCAGTAGTTTGGAGTGTTAGAGTGGGTTTTTTTTTTGGGGGGGGGGGGGGGGGGGGGTATTCACGTTACCTGTCAGTGTTGTAAATGTTTTATACAGATGTATATACATTTATATTTATAAGGTTGTATCTTTAGAATGTTTAAATATGTATGTGTATTTTATATTCAGTGCTACATAAAAGCTGTTCTACATGTGCATCCATTCAACAGTTACACTCAGTACAAGCGTGATTTAAAAACACATTTATTGCAGATAGCTGCAGAAACTCCACCCCAATACACTACTGAGAAAACAATATACATCATATACATGGAACAAAACAAACAGTATTTACAATTGCCATGAAAGCAAACACTATATCCATGTACTGTGGCGTTGGGGAATTGAACATAGGACTCCAGTTGATTTCAACCTCAGCCTACCCTGCAGGACGTCGGTGGATCCGCCTGAAGGAACAAAAGATAAGTTCAGACCTCACGTCTCTGGCCCACGGTTTAACAACTGCACAAATACACTGTATTTAACGTAGGTAACAAACCTTAGCAAGCAGCACAGCTGGCCATGTGTCCAGCTGTGCTGCTTGCTAAGGTTTGTTACCATGTGAGGTAGGTAGATATCATGACAAACATACCCTCACTGAATCTGTGAGCAGCCGTGTGCGTCAGAAACAATCTTCTTCTCGGACGTCTTCGTCTGGTCGCAGACAAGCGCATAAAAACAAACAAAGCGCAGGACACCGACTTCAGAGAACGCATCTTCCTTTGTTTGTAGCCTCCGTGGACGCAGCCAGCTAACGGCGAGGAATGATGACGCAGCCAGGGGCGTCCCACTTCTTAGGGGAACAGCCTACCGCTGGCTGTCCCGGTCAAAGTCCAGGACTAAGACCAAGACGAAGGGCTAAGAGGAAGAAATGAGACGCAGCCTAAGTCTAAGACATTCTCTCCAGCCTAGTCTCCAGTGAAACTAGTGCTAACCATGACTGTACCTTCCTGAACAGGCCTCGTTCCTCCACCTCCATGTAGTCCATGCTGCAGGAGACGAGATGTTCAGATCTACAAGCAGCTCAACAACATCACACACTGAATCAGAGCTTCTCCACCCTCTGCTCCAGGTCTGAGCAGGGCCATCAGCCTGGTCCCTTGACCAGGACCAGGTTCCTGCTAAGACCACTCTCTCATTCCAGATCCAGTCTGCATGACATGTCCAGCAGTGTGAAGGTCCTCGCTCCAAAGCTCCCAGCAGGCAGGTCCCTCTGCTGGGAGCCAGGTCATTACCACTGATCCATCATCTGCAGCCAATCCACACTCAAGCCAGCACCTGCCTAAACCCAGGTGAAGGGAGGCATATTCAGGTGTGTGTGTGTGTGTGTGTGTGTGTGTGTGTGTGTGTGTGTGTGCTCTGCCCCAGGGCAGGGCACAGCTACAGAGCAGCTAAAGCCAACAGAAGACGCCACGGCTGAACCCAGGATGAAGCTTGTTTGTTCAGTGAATAACCTCAGACATTCTGGAGGTGGTGGGGGTGGGGGGGGGGTGAGGAGGTGAGGAAGTGTGGGTGTGGTAGTGAGGAGGTGAGGAGGTGTGGTAGTGAGGAGGTGAGGAGGTGTGGTAGTGAGGAGGTGAGGAGGTGTGGTAGTGAGGAGGTGAGGAGGTGTGGAGGTGTGGAGGTGAGGAGATGTGCTAGTGAGGCGGTGAGGAGGTGTGGTAATGAGGAGGTGAGGAGGTGTGGTAGTGAGGAGGTGAGGAGGTGTGGAGGTGTGGAGATGAGGAGGTGAGGAGATGTGGTAGTGAGGAGGTGTGGTAGTGAGGAGGTGAGGAGGTGTGGTAGTGAGGAGGTGAGGAGGTGAGGAGGTGTGGTAGTGAGGAGGTGTGGTAGTGAGGAGGTGTGGTAGTGTGGAGGTGTGGAGGTGAGGAGGTGAGGAGATGTGGTAGTGAGGAGGTGTGGAGGTGAGGAGGTGAGGAGATGTGGTAGTGAGGAGGTGAGGAGGTGTGGTAGTGAGGAGGTGAGGAGGTGTGGTAGTGAGGAGGTGAGGAGGTGTGGAGGTGTGGAGGTGAGGAGGTGTGGAGGTGTGGAGGTGAGGAGGTGAGGAGGTGTGGTAGTGAGGAGGTGAGGAGATGTGGTAGTGAGGAGGTGAGGAGGTGTGGTGGTGAGGAGGTGAGGAGGTGTGGAGGTGTGGAGATGAGGAGGTGAGGAGATGTGGTAGTGAGGAGGTGGAGGTGTGGTAATGAGGAGGTGAGGAGGTGTGGTAGTGAGGAGGTGAGGAGGTGTGGAGGTGTGGAGGTGAGGAGATGTGGTAGTGAGGAGGTGAGGAGATGTGGTAGTGAGGAGGTGTGGTAGTGAGGAGGTGAGGAGGTGTGGAGGTGTGGAGGTGAGGACGTGAGGAGATGTGGTAGTGAGGAGGTGTGGAGGTGAGGAGGTGAGGAGGTGTGGTAGTGAGGAGGTGAGGAGGTGTGGTAGTGAGGAGGTGAGGAGGTGTGGTAGTGAGGAGGTGTGGTAGTGAGGAGGTGTGGAGGTGTGGAGGTGAGGAGGTGTGGAGGTGTGGAGGTGAGGAGGTGAGGAGATGTGGTAGTGAGGAGGTGAGGAGGTGTGGTAGTGAGGAGGTGAGGAGGTGTGGTAGTGAGGAGGTGTGGTAGTGAGGAGGTGAGGAGGTGAGGAGGTGAGTAGGTGAGGAGGTCTGGTAGTGAGGAGGTGAGGAGGTGTGGTAGTGAGGAGGTGTGGTAGTGAGGAGGTGAGGAGGTGAGGAGGTGAGGAGGTCTGGTAGTGAGGAGGTGAGGAGGTGTGGTAGTGAGGAGGTGTGGTAGTGAGGAGGTGAGGAGGTGAGGAGGTGAGGAGGTCTGGTAGTGAGGAGGTGAGGAGGTGTGGTAGTGAGGAGGTGTGGTAGTGAGGAGGTGAGGAGGTGAGGAGGTGAGTAGGTGAGGAGGTCTGGTAGTGAGGAGGTGAGGAGGTGTGGTAGTGAGGAGGTGTGGTAGTGAGGAGGTGAGGAGGTGAGGAGGTGAGGAGGTCTGGTAGTGAGGAGGTGAGGAGGTGTGGTAGTGAGGAGGTGTGGTAGTGAGGAGGTGAGGAGGTGAGGAGGTGAGGAGGTGTCTGTACTCACACGTTGGGGACAGACGGGTGTCTGGACAGCGGGATGCTGAGCACTGACAACACACAGACCAACATCAAGAACATGGTGGTGACCACCATGGAGCTGCTGCAGGTCCAGGACCAGGATCAGGACCAGGACCAGGTTCAGGACCAGGTTCAGGACCAGGACCAGGTTCAGGACCAGGTTCAGGGCCAGGACCAGGACCAGGTCCAGGTCCAGGTCCAGGACCAGGACCAGGTTCAGGACCAGGTACAGGACCAGGTACAGGACCAGGTACAGGACCACGTCCATCAGCTGCTTCACCTGGTCTGGGTCCATGTCCTGACTGGGAGCTCTGGACACTCGGAGACACTGAGGAGGCACGGCTGAGTGGAGACAACACACAAAACACATTAAACCATTGTACAAACTGGTCTGGTCTCTGGTCTGGTCTCTGGTCTGGTCTGGTCTCTGGTCTGGTCTAATCTGTTCTCTGATGTGGTCTGGTCTGGTCTGGTCTGGTCTGATCTCGTCTGATCTGGTCTGGTCTGATCTGGTCTGATCTGGTCTGATCTGGTCTCTGATGTGGTCTGGTCTGGTCTCTGGTCTGATCTGGTCTCTGATGTGGTCTAATGTGGTCTGGTCTGGTCTGGTCTGATCTGGTCTGGTCTGGTCTGGTCTGGTCTCTGATGTGGTCTGGTCTGGTCTGGTCTGGCCTGGTCTCTGATGTGGTCTGGTCTGGTCTGGTCTGGCCTGGTCTCTGATGTGGTCTGGTCTGGTCTGGTCTGGCCTGGTCTCTGATGTGGTCTGGTCTGGTCTGGTCTGGCCTGGTCTCTGATGTGGTCTGGTCTGGTCTAGTCTGGTCTATGGTCTGGTCAGGACAGAGCTTAGATGATCCTGCAGTGCCACCTAGTGGGTACACAGAGAAGCAGCTGGAGAAACATCAGACAGACCCTGAGGTCTCCAGCAAGAACGTCTCGTCCTGTCCTCTAGCCAGTACTAGTCCTGTCTTATAACCAGTACTAGTCCTGTCCTCTAACCAGTGCTAGTCCTGTCTTATAACCAGTACTAGTCCTGTCCTCTAACCAGTGCTAGTCCTGTCTTATAACCAGTACTAGTCCTGTCCTCTAACCAGTGCTAGTCCTGTCTTATAACCAGTACTAGTCCTGTCCTCTAACCAGTCCTAGACCTGTCTTATAACCAGTCCTAGTCCTGTCTTATAACCAGTACTAGTCCTGTCCTCTAACCAGTCCTAGTCCTGTCCTCTAACCAGTCCTAGTCCTGTCTTATAACCAGTCCTGTCCTGTCTTATAACCAGTACTAGTCCTGTCCTCTAACCAGTCCTAGTCCTGTCCTCTAACCAGTCCTAGTCCTGTCTTATAACCAGTCCTGTCCTGTCTTATAACCAGTACTAGTCCTGTCCTCTAACCAGTACTAGTCCTGTCCTCTAACCAGTCCTAGTCCTGTCCTCTAACCAGTCCTAGTCCTGTCTTATAGCCAGTCCTGTCCTGTGATGTTAGCATGTTACCTCGGGTGCTGCAGCGTCTCCAGCCTGGACACGTAGCTGCTCTGTTCATTCAGTCTCCTGCACAGAAAAACAAACAAACAAACAAACAAACAAACAAACACTGTCTGATAGACTGCAGTTAAAGCCAGGTCTTCAGCTCATTTTCACTTACTTTGTCATGTGCTGTATTTCCTCTTTCATCTTGACCAGCGCCTCCTCCAGCTTCTCATTCTGCCAGGGAGAAAGGCTCAGTTTGTTTCTTCAGCTGAAGTTGAAATAAATGGATGAAAACATGAGACTGAGACTCTCCACATGTTCACCCTCTGCTGGTAGAAGGTCAACAGCCTCCTCTGATGCCACATCTGGAACATGATCACCTGAGAAAACAAACAAACAGGTTTCATCTTAATGAATCAGGCGTGGAGACAGACCAACATATGTATACATATGTTTTATTTATCTATATCTATATATGAATATATATACTGATGTATATGTATATATATATATATATATATATATGTATATATATATATATATATATATACATATATATACACACACACACACACACATATATATATATACACATATATGGATATTAAAACACACTGATGAAACTAGAACATGAACAGACTTTGTTGATCTCACTGAGGTGTTGAGCTACCAGCACGCGAAGGTCAGTGAACAGGGCCTTCACCTCTGGACTGCTCTGAAACACACAGGAGGAGGAGGAGGAGGAGGAGGAGGAGGAGGAGGAGAGGAGAGGAGAGAGGAGAGGAGACCACCAAGGACAACCAAGAAAAAACAAAAACACTGAAACTCAACAATCAAAAATGAACAACCAGCTCCCCATATTCCCCAACAGAGCACAGCACCCCCCCTCCACCCCCCCCCCTCCACCCCCCCCACCCACCATCCCCCCCCCCCATCCCCCCCCATCCCCCCCCCACCCCCCCCCCCCCATCCCCCCCCCCCCATCCCCCCCCCCCCCCCCATCCCCCATCCCTCCCCCCCCCCCCCCCCCAACAGCCCAGATGTGCCTGGACGTGTGAACATTGTCCAACATGTGATAATAGGCATGTTCCAGCCTCAGTCGGGCCTTCAGCAGCCCCTCCAGGACCGGCACCAGCTCCACCCTGCCCTCGCCCTGAGTCCGGTTCCTACGGGTCAGCCAGATGGACAACTTCACAGAACCAAACACAAAGTTCATCAGTGTGTGCACAGATTTATTCCTCACACTGTATTTAGGACCAAAAATGAACATATTATAACAGAAACCCTCACAGAGACCCTGACACCACCTTTTAAAAGCTCAAACAGTGCCACCAGCCGAGGACAGAGAACAAATAAATGTTCCAGAGTTTCACTCTGAGAACAGAACACACACCCCTCCCCCAGCTCCGGATCCATGTGCGCTCTGTATCTGTTCGTAGCTATTGCCCCATGTACGATCCTCCACTGGAGGTCTGCTGTCAGGCAGCTTGTACAGGGACCTCCAGCTGCCTTTCAGGGGAACATCTGGACCAAAAACCTCAGTCCACCTCGACTCATTGTCGAGGTGGACTGCCACTCCCCCACAGCTGGGGCAATAGACAGAGAGGGGAAACTGTATTCTCCCTCCTCACTCCACTGATCACATGCAGCCTGGTTTTCAACAAATGCTCTGTGGGTTTCAGGCAGGGCGGCACAGACCTCCTCCACCATCTTCCTGATCAGCCTCTCAGAGGTGATGTTGGTCCTCTGCCTCAGAGTGTCTGCAGATCCTGCAGTCATCCTCATCAGGTGACCGAGCTTGATGCCCCCAGCATCTCTCAGGCTGGCTCCCAGACTGGCAGACTGGCAGACTGCAGACTGCAGACTGGCAGACTGGCAGACTGGCAGACTGCAGACTGCAGACTGCAGACTGGCAGACTGGCAGACTGCAGACTGGCAGACTGCAGACTGCAGACTGGCAGACTGGCAGACTGCAGACTGGCAGACTGGCAGACTGGCAGACTGCAGACTGCAGACTGGCAGACTGGCAGACTGCAGACTGGCAGACTGCAGACTGCAGACTGGCAGACTGGCAGACTGCAGACTGCAGACTGCAGACTGGCAGACTGGCAGACTGCAGACTGCAGACTGCAGACTGGCAGACTGCAGACTGCAGACTGCAGACTGGCAGACTGGCAGACTGCAGACTGCAGACTGGCAGACTGGCAGACTGCAGACTGGCAGACTGGCAGACTGGCAGACTGCAGGGTTTGAGTCCCTAAGAAGCTGTTAAAAACAGTGGCTCCTCAAACAGCCACATGCCTGGCATCTCCCTGATGAGCAGGACCAAGGATCTGCCAGGCCTGTAGCACAGAGCTGTAGAGTGACGGCAACCCTGTGAGATCCACGTCCCTGAGGAGCAGGAGGAAAAGGTGTTTGTGGTAGCCCAGTCTCCCAGCTTTCCTCAGCAGCAGCCGGGCTGGGTCACACCATCGAGAACCTTCCCACCATACGCCCCAATCTGTCTCCTCTGCTGCATAGTCTGTGTCTCCTGCACAGACAACACATCAGCCCTCTTTGGAGCAGACGCCTCAGAAATTAGCGCCCTCTTGTGTCTGTCTCTCCCCCCATTGATGTTCAGACCCTATTTTCAGGCTCGGCATGGAGAGGTCAGAGAAGAGAAGCAGAGAAGTTGAAACAAGCAAAGAACAGAAATGAAAGGAAAACACCTTGTGATGAATCATGATCACTTCCTGGTTCTTCTAACAGGTCTACTGGTCTCTACTGGTCTCTGCTCTTCTCACAGCTGTTATGAGACAGACCCGTTTCTTCTCATCCAGCAAGTCTAAACCCACCAGTCTTTTTAATATGCCCACGGATCTTATGAACTTGTTAGTGTCCTCAAAGTAGTCGCTCATTTTAACAGACTTTTGAAACGTTTCATCCAGAAATCGATTGATTTCCTCTAAAGAATAGAGCTCAGAGTTCCTGTTGGTGGATACAGTGTCTGACTGCCTCCGACATGTCTTTCTCACCTGATGGCTGAGTGTTATCCACCACCTGTCCACTGGGGGAGCAGTTTCCTCCACCTGTCCTGCTGGCCGTGACTGCGCCTCAGCCGCACAGGGGGAGTGACAGAGGACCGGGGGGGCCCGCAGCCCCCCCCCCTCTCTATCAGCCGGTGGACATGCGACTCGTTTTCCAGGAAGACGACCACCGCTTTGTTCATCCGTGAAGCGTAGCTCAGTTTGTCATGTCCCACCTGCTCACCCACACACAGCAACACCTCCTCCACACCGACGGAGCCGTCCGGTGGGACGATCCGCACTCCCTGCCGGAGGGACGGAGGTGGCATCACGGGGGACGCCATCCCCCCCGAAAAAGCACCCGACACTTGTCAAAAACCTCCCCTGATCATGCACGAAGAAAAGTCTGAAGAAACCAGAAAACAGTTCAAGACTCCTGCGCCACTCACACATCCACCACCACTCACAAACCGGAAGGGGAGGAGGGGAGGGGAGGGGAGGGGAGGGGAGGGGAGGGGAGGGGAGGGGAGGAGAGAGGAGAGGAGAGGAGGGGAGGGGAGGGGAGGGGAGGGGAGGGGAGGGGAGGGGAGGGGAGGAGAGGAGGGGAGGGGAGGGGAGGGGAGGGGAGGGGAGGGGAGGGGAGGGGAGGGGAGAGGAGAGGAGAGGAGAGGAGAGGAGAGGAGAGGAGAGGAGAGGAGGCTTACTTTCTCAGAGAGAGCAGAGACCTGGCACTGAGTACTGCAGACGGGACACCTTGTCTGTTCGACTGGAAAAGAAACGAAAAGTTAAAATAATGAATCTGTCAAAGCTCAAAGTATGTTTAGATAGATAGATAGATAGATAGATAGATAGATAGATAGATAGATAGATAGATAGATAGATAGATAGATAGATAGATAGATAGATAGATAGATAGATAGATAGATAGATAGATAGATAGATAGATAAATAGATAGATAGATAGATAGATAGATAGATAGATAGATAGATAGATAGATAGATAGATGTCACTTTGCAGTATCCCCTGGGATAACATCCAGATACTGAACAATGATGGACGAGCTGACTGTTCCTCCAGTCCAGGTGTACCTGTACCTTCCTGGAAGCAGCTGTTGCAGATGATGTGTCCACAGCTGGAGACGGCCAGTCTGCGGTAGGAGCTGGGAGGCTGGAAGCAGCAGCTGCAGCAGATCCAGGACATGGTCCACCTGCAGCACAGAGGGATCCATCGATCAGGGTGATGGAACTGATTAAGCCGAGCCACAGACAGCTACAGCATCACCTCAAAGTCTCAGATCTGCCTGACATCCATCAGAGAATTCTCATCAAGGTGGTAAATAAGTCAAAGTTCAGTTGAATGGAGATGCATCCTTCACACAAATGCCTCATGAAGTTCAGACTTTAATATAAGTTTAACGTTTTAATACATCAAACGTTTATTTTCATTGAGATATTTAAAAAGTAATTTAAGTTGAAAATGTATGCCAGTCAATGAGTATAGTACGTTATTACTATGGAAACACCTGGTTTAATTATCGGCAAACAATAAATATGAAGCTACAATTAGAGTTACCTCAGTATCTCCTGCCTGAAGTTAGAAAAATTGAAATTTCCTCTTAATTGCTGAATATTTCCTCATTATGTCAAATATTTGCTCATTCTTACTGATGAACTCACCGATATGTTGCTCTTCTGTCTGTGTCGATGCTAACGAAGCTAACTCTGTTAGCTGCAGCTCACCGCTCCGGGTCAGTTCAGTGATAAATCACGTTACACAACAACTTCTTCTCTCATTAAAGTGCGGGTGCAGATGCCCAACACTTCACCAGCAGCGTCTTTCAGATCAAGACGGTAGATTAATCCCAGCAGCCCCGCTGCTAACATGCTAACTGAAGCTAACTGCTAAAAACGTCACGATGATGATGTCACGTGCGCACGAGTCCGGGTCCGAGACAGACTCCACACACCGACACGCACGCACGCACGCACGCACACGCGCACGCACACACATACACACATAAACACACACATAAACACACACATACACACACACACACACACACACACCCACTGGGACACTACGAACACGTGGTGCAGGCACCACAGCTGTACAAACAGCTGGATACTACACACACCTGGACACCTGCCTGGTATAAATGATGGTAACAGGTGTTTGCTGTTTCAGTGTGGTAATAATCACAGATTGACAGAATTTCTTTTCAGAGAGTTTTATGAGCGTCCATGCATTAACAGTGTTTGTACATTAGCTGGTGTGTAAACAGCTGACCACAGACCATCAGTCATCATTAGCAGCTCTGGATCTTCTGGATCTTCTGCCTCCACAGATGCCAGGTTAGGAGACCAGGCTCCAGGCTGGAGCTCAGGGGTCTGGCTCACACCAGCTTCTTGGCGATGAAGAAGTCTTTGAGTCGTTTGATCTGCCAGAATCCAACAGAGAGCAGGATGGAGGTCTGCACCACGGCCCACCACAACACCTTGCTGTTGGTGCTCTCACTGATCCTGCGGAACACCTCCTCCTTCTCCTGAACAAGCCAGACAACATATTGATTAAAGACCCTCACAGCTGGAGCTGCAGGGTTGTAACTAGTAAAAGTTCATAGATCAATTTTGGGAAAGTTAAGGCTATCATGGTTTATGAGGTGTTAAACTTAGTTGGTGTTCCACCTCTGTCCAGACAGTCTGATGGTAACCAGTCTGACGGTAACCAGTCTGTAACCAGTCGGGAGTGTTCCTGGAGAACCACTGAGAGTCAGAGTCCCTGGTGGTGACCAGGTTTATTTGAATGACTTTACTTTTGGTTTCACTGAAACTTTCACTGAGCTTTGTTCCTCCAGCTGATCTGAGGTCTGTTGTCTGGTTGTAGATTTAATGTCAAACTACGACTGTTTAGAGAGTTAGAGATGAGCTGCTGGTTACAGCTGGAGATGGAGACCAGCTCTGGAGGATTAGTAAAAGCTCTAACTAGTCTTAAGAAGGAGCTGGGGTTAACTCGAGGATTCCTGCAGATTCCCGGGGTCCTGTGTTTGTTGGCGGATGACGTCAGGCCCTCACCCTCTGGTACTCCTGCTGCCTGCGGATGTAGGTCATCTGGTCCGTCAGGTGGATGAGGTTGTTCTCCAGAACCTCCATGTTGTCTCTGGTCTGCAGGGCGCCGGGGTCGGTGGCATGCTCTCCCATCTGAACGTCCAGGTGAAGCTTCTGAACAACGTGACGGAGGAGAATGAGGCGTCATCTTAAAAAGAGAAGCCGTGGCTTTGTCTAATGTGCTTCTCACCAGTTTCTCTCCAGCAAAGACAGAGAACCTGGTGGAGTTAGTCTGGAAGCAGAAGTAGTGCTGGCCTGAGGCGTGAGCTGTCAAGGTGAATTTACCAATTTTACCAAAGCGTTTGGACATCTGGACCTGGAGCAGGACAGAGATCCACAGAACAAAGATCTGCTTGTTAGAAGGGTCAGAGAGGGAGAGGAGATGGTGTATAGCGTGAATAGTTGAGTGTATATTGATAAGAACGGTTTCTCCAGAGAGGAGCTGAAGACAGTGATTAATAATATAATAATAATATAGGACATCGACCAATGGAGCAGCGCGTCATATAGATCCAGGTCAGCGCGTCATATAGATCCAGGTCAGCGCGTCATATAGATCCAGGTCAGCGCGTCATATAGATCCAGGTCAGCGCGTCATATAGATCCAGGTCAGCGCGTCATATAGATCCAGGTCAGTGCGTCATATAGATCACCGTCAGCGCGTCATATAGATCCAGGTCAGTGCGTCATATAGATCCAGGTCAGCGCGTCATATAGATCCAGGTCAGCGCGTCATATAGATCCAGGTCAGTGCGTCATATAGATCCAGGTCAGTGCGTCATATAGATCACCGTCAGCGCGTCATATAGATCACCGTCAGCGCGTCATATAGATCCAGGTCAGTGCGTCATATAGATCACCGTCAGCGCGTGGACGTAGATCTTCTTGTCCGGGCCGTACCTCGTGGTTTGGGTCTCGGATGGTGACGGTGACACCCAGATGAGGAGAGCGCGTCATGGTCTTCATGTCCCAGGGTTCCAGCAGGAAGTAACCTGCAGGTTCACACATTCACCCTGTCATACACACTTCAGTTTTATTTCCAGACCCAACCATGAGCTGCATCAAACAACCAGAATGTTTGGATGAAGTGGAAGAGGAACACGGTCCTCTCCCTCTCCCTCATTCATTACTGTCTGCAAAGACATAGTGTAACATGAATGACATGGACTTTTCATGTGTTCATCCCTGGGACCACAGGATGAATCAGCTTTCACGGTTCCGTTCATTAATGAGTTTAACACTCAGAGAAACACCAGCTGCAGTCGTCACACAGCTGTCAATCATCCAGCTCCTGGTTCCTGACTCGGGCTGAGACAGATGGACTCACCAGTGACCAGCGTGTCTTCAGGAATCTCCTCGATGATGCATTTCTCCTGTTGCTCCCCCAGGTCCAAGAACATGGCTGTAGCCAGCACCAGGGAGGAGAGCAGGACCAGCACACTGCCAGCTGCCATGTCCATCTGAGGGGAAGCTGGAGCTGGAGGGGAAGCTGGAGGTGAAGCTGCACCTGAAGCTGGAGCTGGAAGTAAAGCTGGAGCTGAGCTGTAGCTGAGCTGAGCTGAGCTGAGCTGGAGCTGTAGCTGAGCTGAGCTGGAGCTGTAGCTGAGCTGAGCTGGAGCTGAGCTGTAGCTGAGCTGGAGCTGTAGCTGAGCTGAGCTGGAGCTGTAGCTGAGCTGAGCTGGAGCTGAGCTGTAGCTGAGCTGGAGCTGTAGCTGAGCTGGAGCTGTAGCTGAGCTGTAGCTGAGCTGAGCTGGAGCTGAGCTGTAGCTGAGCTGGAGCTGTAGCTGAGCTGAGCTGAGCTGGAGCTGTAGCTGAGCTGTAGCTGAGCTGGAGCTGTAGCTGAGCTGAGCTGAGCTGGAGCTGTAGCTGAGCTGTAGCTGAGCTGGAGCTGTAGCTGAGCTGAGCTGAGCTGGAGCTGTAGCTGAGCTGTAGCTGAGCTGAGCTGAGCTGGAGCTGTAGCTGAGCTGAGCTGGAGCTGTAGCTGAGCTGGAGCTGTAGCTGAGCTGAGCTGGAGCTGTAGCTGAGCTGTAGCTGTAGCTGAGCTGAGCTGGAGCTGGAGCTGGAGCTGAGCTGGAGCTGAGCTGAGCTGGAGGATTCAGAGCAGAAGCCACAGTTTATGTGCAGACTGCAGGAGCAGAGCCTGAGAACGTCACAGCTGCAGCTCAGTGTGACGAGACCTTCAGGCTGTGGGACCAGGCCAGCTGAATCAACAGGACAAACATGGTCCACCCTGAGAAGATAACAATAAAATCTAAAGTTTGTTTCTCAACATGAACATATCAAGCTATGCATGATTATGATAAAATAAGATAAGATTATATTTTATTTATGCCACTAATGAGACTTACATCCACAGACTTACGTCACAGTGCTAATAATGATAACGATAGCAGCAATAGTAATCCTAGTGATAATAATAAGAAATAAGCAAGTAAGTAGTAATGATAATATTAGTAACAATAACCAAGAATAGCAATAAGGAGGATAAAACAGTAAAAAGTTAAGAAATAAAAGTGTTCATAAAATAAAAAAGTATTAAAATACAAAAGTCTTACACTTCATAAATTAATAATTATTTATTATGTAATATAATCTTTATTTCACAGCAGCAGATTTACTCAGTCATTAAAATGATTTCATTAAGGTTTCCTCCAGTTCTAAACCCTGTTGTGTGACAGTGAGTGGTTCTTATGAGGAGCTCCTCTGGTCCACGTCTACAGTCTGCTCAGCACCAGGAGCTCCATCCTCATGTGGAGGGACCTCCTTCTAAAAGCCTCATCGTACCTGTCTCTGTGTCTCACTACGCTGTGCGGCCAAATATCATGGGAAATTGAGGGGAAAGCGTAATCCGAAGTGCTGCATCCAATAGTTACCATATGCTCACCCTGGATGAGGTCAGACCGTCCCACATCCAGCATCTGCAGAACATCTTAGTGCTCAGAAGCTGAGCGTGTCCTCCCACTCCTAAGTGCTTTCACAGTGAACTCTGGAGCAGCCTGTGGCCTGAGTTGGTGCCAGAAGAGACCAGCTGACCTTCCAACTAACAGCTCATTTATTTGGTTTGACCCACAAATCTCCTCTCTGCTCCTCCAGGAGCATCTGGAGCTGCTCCAGCCATCAGTGATGATGTCACTGTGTTGCATGTTTATACCAGTAGCATCGAAAGAAGCCGAATATTCCTCTGCCAACACCTGGACCCCTCCCATCACCTATGTCAACATTTACTGAAATGCTTCAAAAACTCAGCCTGGATCCAGGTCCTGGTCCCAGTCCTGGTCCAGGTCCTGGTCCCGGTCCTGGTCCTGGTCCTGGTCCAGGACCAGGACCAGGACTTTATCCAGGTCCTGGTCCTGGTCCTGGTCCAGGTCCTGGTCCCGGTCCTGGTCCTGGTCCTGGTCCTGGTCCAGGACCTGGTCCAGGACTTTATCCAGGTCCTGGTCCTGGTCCTGGTCCAGGTCCAGGTCCTGGTCCTGGTCCTGGTCCAGGTCCAGGTCCAGGTCCAGGTCCTGGTCCTGGTCCTGGTCCTGGTCCTGGTCCTGGTCCTGGTCCTGGTCCTGGTCCAGGACCTGGTCCAGGACTTTATCCAGGTCCTGGTCCTGGTCCAGGTCCTGGTCCTGGTCCTGGTCCTGGTCCTGGTCCTGGTCCAGGTCCAGGTCCAGGTCCAGGTCCAGGTCCTGGTCCTGGTCCTGGTCCTGGTCCAGGACCTGGTCCAGGACTTTATCCAGGTCCTGGTCCTGGTCCTGGTCCAGGTCCAGGTCCAGGTCCTGGTCCTGGTCCAGGTCCTGGTCCTGGTCCTGGTCCTGGTCCTGGTCCTGGTCCTGGTCCTGGTCCTGGTCCAGGACCTGGTCCAGGACTGTATCCAGGTCCTGGTCCTGGTCCAGGTCCAGGTCCAGGTCCAGGTCCAGGTCCTGGTCCTGGCCCATTGGTAGTCTGAAACTGTGATCCCAGTTGTTTGTGTGGAAATGTGAGGTGAAGGCAGGGAGACAGTGATCACACTCCTCTGGAAGGGTTTCCTCTTTATTGACCTTACAGACACATACAGTACATACAGTGTTTGTTTGTTTTCAGTATTTTATTTTTTTTACAAAAAGATGCATCAACCTAACACCTCAGTAACATAAAGAATATAAAGTACAGTGGAACCTTGAGATGCAAAATTAATTTGCCCCCCCCTCCCACCCCCACAACCACAGTTGTAGAAAGTGTAAATATACGACTGTAACTTAATATAATACTAAAATACACGATCGTTGGTATGTCAAAAGTGGGAATTCGTATGCTGAATTTTTCTGGGCATTTGTAAGTCGAGGTTCCACTGTATTGATAAACTGTGCACTACAGGGTAAAATCCTGTAAATAAATATATTCTTGACCTCGAGAAGAAGAACAACATGTTCTGAATGTGGCTGATGGAGGCGTGAAGGCACCAAACATCATGTCCCTCACTGTCCCCAACCCTTCAGAGCGACATCTCTCTCTCTGTCCTGATCCTGTGTCTGGTTCCTGTCTGCCACTCACAGCTGGAGCCTCCCCTCCATCCCCTCCATCCCCTCCATGCCCTCCATCCCCTCCATCCCCTCCATGCCCTCCATCCCCTCCATCCCCTCCATCCCCTCCATCCCCTCCATCCCCTCCATCCCCTCCATCCCCTCCATGCCCTCCATGCCCTCCATCCCCTCCATCCCCTCCATGCCCTCCATGCCCTCCATCCCCTCCATGCCCTCCATCCCCTCCATCCCCTCCATCCCCTCCATCCCCTCCATGCCCTCCATGCCCTCCATGCCCTCCATCCCCTCCATCCCCTCCATCCCCTCCATGCCCTCCATGCCCTCCATGCCCTCCATCCCCTCCATCCCCTCCATCCTCTCTGCTCTGCTCCTGTCAGCTGGCAGGTAGTCTGTGCTCAGCGTCCTGCTACTCCCTCCTCTCTCTCTGGGTTGGTTTCCTGGTCAACCAGTTTTGAGTTTTGGATTTTTGTGAGTTCTCATTCGTGAGTATTTGTTTGTTACTTTGTGTTTTGGGTTCTTGGTGTCTCCTGAGTTCCAGTCTTTGTATTCGATAGTTAGTCATTTTCCCTGTGGAGGTCTGTTGCTCCAGGTGGTTATTTTGGTTAGTTAGTTAGTGCCTTTGGTGTTACTGCCCCAGGACGTCTTTGTGTTGAACTTTAATAAACTGAGACATTACTGGAAGTCTGAGTGTGCACTGACACTCTACCTCTCTGTCCCCTCACTGCAAAGTTCATCTGTAGAAAACTGAGCCGAGGTCCAAACAACACGTCTGCGGAGCTGTCAGACGAACCGGGGGGCAGGCGCTCCTCAGAGGAGGGGAGGAGGGGAGGAGGAGAGGAGGAGAGGAGGTGGCATCGCCTCTATGCCGCCTCTAATTCACAGCAGAGCGTTTGCTATTGTTCCTCCACCGCCGGCCCTTCCTCTCCTTCTTCTCCCTCCTCTCCCTCCTCTCCCTCCTCTGCTTCTTCTCCTCCTTCTCCCTCCTCTCCCTCCTCTGCTTCTTCTCCTCCTTCTCCCTCCTCCCCAGGCCTAGTCATAAGCAGTTGTCTGGGAAGCACTTGCGCTCCTCCTCCATCTGGGGGCAGGCCGCTCCGTTGTTGGCTGGCTGCACCAGGACGTAGCGTGTGCGGCTCTGCAGGCCCGACTGGCCACAGCTGCCTCTGCACAGGCCCCAGGGGGACCAGGAGGACAGCTCACAGTCCAGAGGAGTGTCTGCAGGGGGACGGAGACACACTGAGCACCAGGACACCAGGACACCCGGACACAGCCAGGTATGTCCCCCGCGGTGTGGACACACCTAGGGGGGGGCATACCTGGGGCTGCTCTGCTCCACTGGAATGGAGAAGAGAGGAACAAGACAAACAGAAGAACCTCCCGAACAGGAGGATGGAGGAACGCTGGAGAGATGGAGACCTGCTGGACCTGCTGAGACCTGCTGGACCTGCTGAGACCTGCTGAGACCAGAGCCCTGCTGGACCTGCTGAGACCTGCTGAGACCTGAAACCTGCTGAGACCTGAACCCTGCTGAGACCTGAACCCTGCTGAGACCTGTTGAGACCTGCTGAGACCTGCTGAGACCTGCTGCAGTCTGCAGTCTGTAGTCTGCATGAATCTGCATTCGTGGAGAATGCTTGTTAAAACCCTTGTGGTCCTACATGACCCAGATGTCACTGTGGATCATCTCCATCTCCTCAGTGGTCCCTCAGTTTCACCCCTGGACTCCAGATGTGCTGCTGGTTTCTGCTTGCAGTGAATGAGTAATGACTAATGGCTCCTGTGCTTTCATCTTGGTCAGTAAAGATGAGGCCCACAGCCCTGAGCACATCCAGACTCCAGGGTTCTTCTCCATTCTTTCTTCTACATTTGGATGTATGAGTGCGTTTCAGCTTCATGTTGAGGATTTGTTCAGTTTGTTGAGACTGGTTGTGTGGTCTTCTCTTCCAGTCTCCCGATCCTCTGGATGAAACCATCTCGTTGAGGAGACCCCCCCAGTAGCCAGGTCTCCTCAGTGACTCCTGATCTCCTGATGGAACTCGTTTCTATTCATCTCTCTACGAGCCAATGTCAGATATCTGCACCATTAACTCATAGGTTTTTCAATGAAAATTTACATTTCATGTCCTCCTGTGTCCTGTCCTCACATCCTGTTCTATTATCCTATTGTCCTCATTTCCTCCTGTCCAGACCGTGTCCTCCAAAGACAGAGGGACAGACAGAGCTCTACAGTCCACCAGGAGGCTGTAGATGGTCCAGAGCTGAAGACAGGAAGAAAAGGAGAGGAGCAGATAGGTGTTTAAGTCGAGAGGCAGAGAGCAGTTTTAGGAGAGTAGGGTCTGAAAAGATTCTGGAGGACAGAGGAGGATGTTCGACTGGTGGTTAGTTAGCTGGTGGTCAGTTAGCAACATGCTGGTTAGTTAGCAACCAGTCTGGACTGGAGGAGCACTAAGGAGCATCAAGCTGATGATGGAGGTCAGTGGAGCGGACCAAACGCTGAACTTACTGATGAGCTTGTCCTCGATCTCGTTGCCTGTGGGCAGCTGGTTGGACTGCGTGGGCTCCAGCGGGAGGCGGATGATCTGGTTGGTCTTCTTGATCCTGGTCAGCGTCACCTTGGCGATGGGTGGGAGGTGCTTCAGGCGCGGGTAGAAGAAGGAGTTGGCCGGGTGGTTAGGGAAAGAGGAGGTGATCTGTGCGAGGAGACGGACAGTCACAGACTGGGTGATAACACATGACAGAGGAGGTGCAGAGCTCATAGCTGGGAGTCCAGCCCCACCTGGGTGATCTTGTCCTGAGGGATCGTCTCAAAGTTAGGAGAAGAGAAGGTGAAGCCGCTGTCGGTTCCTGCATCGTACGGGAAGAGGTCCAGAGACACGTTCTCCTTCCACTGGTCTCCATCACACAGGTCCACGCTGTCCACACCCACGAACCAATCAGGGCTTGGCACGATCCGCACGATGAAGGACAACTGCAGGAGGAGGGAGGAGGAGGAGGGAGGAGGAGGAGGGAGGACAGAGAGATGAGTCATGTCCTCAGACCTGGTCCTGGCTGCAGAGAGCGTTCCAGTCGGTCAGTGGAACTGTGGAAACGCTTCAATGCTTTTAAAGTTGAGTAGAAATGTGTTCTCAATGCGTTCTGTATGTTCTCTGTCCCCAGTGAGAAGAAAGGAAACAGATCTGATCTGATCTGATCTGATCTGATCTATGCTCTCTGTGCTCCTCTCACTGTTTGCTCACATGTGTTTATGAGCTGTGTCTGATCAGCGGGACGTTCCTCGGCTCGAGTCCTGCACAGTTTATGTAAGAGACGTTCACAACGCTGGCTGGTTTTCAGAAGCTGGAAAAACCAGCCCAGAGCAGTTTTATAGAAGCTGTTCCGCCGCTTCCAGCTTCTTTTAGAGGCTCAGTGCAGCTCTTTACTTTCATGATCGACAATTAGCAACAATGCCAGTTGTTTTTTACAAACGTGATCCTCGTTTTATACTTTGATGTTGTCCCAAACGCAGAGCAGAGCTCCCAGCAGAGGAACACACACACTCTGGCACATTAGTTCTGTCTTTAGGTTCACTTTATGGAGACAGGTTGTGTCTGAGCTCTTAATGAAGACAGAACGTGGGACGTGTCAATGAAGAGAGACTGGTACACAACCTGCTCCTCTGGTCCTAAATCATTCTATGTGAGTACCTCTACTGTTATCTATATAATTATCTATATTGGTATATCTACTAGTATCTAAGTATGTCTATTGTTATCTATATATTTTTAGAAGTACAGAGAAGTTTATAGAAGTTTATAGAATTCACTTGGTCAGAAGAATTCTGGCCCGGGGGCCAAACTTACTTGCGGACCCCTGATCTATGTCCTGGCAGGAGGCCTCTGCACACTTACGTAGTTGTGTCTGGAGAACACCTGGAACTCTGTGTTGATCTGTCCGCTGCCCCCCAGCACGGCGGGGGCCGACAGGACGCCGTAGACGCTCTGGATGCGTTCTCCCGCCTCCTCCACCTCCTTCATCAGCGTCCAGGCTTCACCTTTCTCTGCAAACTCCCGGACGCCGTTACTGGCCAGCTGGTTCCTCTGCCACATGTGGTAGTCGGAGCTGTGCGTCACCCCTGAGACAGACACAGACCGGGTCAGAAGCTTCTGGAAGGAGCTCAGAGCCCCCAGCTCTGGTCTGCTGGACTCACCGATGATGGGGGACCACTGGGCTGGAGGACGGTACACCGGGTACTGCTTGGGGAAGGCGGCCTGCGTCCACTTCCCACTGAAGCTGAGTCGGTACTGGGCCGAGTCTGGGGCCGAGCACTCAGGGCCGGGGGGGGGGGGCGGGGGAGGGGCCGGGGGAGGGCACCGGCAGGGAGCGCCCCCCCCCACCCACAGCCAGCAGCAGCACCAGCAGCTGGAGACCAGCATCACACAGAGAGGAGAAGCTCCAGGAGGAGTCCATCACAGCAGGAGGAGGAGGCAGGGGGGTGCACCTGGAGGAGGGGGGCACAGTCAGACAACACTGTAAACAGCTGGTGGAGCAGCTGGATCTGTGTCAGCAGGGCGACCTGAACATCTGGGCTGAGTCAGCAGAGAAGCTGCTGAGGAGATCTCCGGTAGAGCCAGTCTGACAACGTTTGTTCTCCTGCTGCTAAACAACACCTCCCTGTGTCTCCCTGCTCCTCCACAGCTCTGGGGCTCCCTGGCTCAGCAGCTGGAGCAGCTACGAGAGCAGAGGAGGTGACGAGGAGCAGCTGGAGCTGCTCCGAGAGCAGAGGAGGTGACGAGGAGCAGCTTGGTCCTGTCAACTGACTGGTCTGAACAGGAGAGTCTGCGGAGGTACTCACAGGTTTTACGCAGGGTTCCAGGAGCTGCTGCAGCAGTAGTAAAGGAGGAGGTGCAGAGAAAGTAAAGGGGAGGTGAAAAGGAAGAGGAGAGGAGAGGAGAGGAGAGGAGAGGAGAGGAGGAGGTGTACAGTGGCTGTCGAAAGGGGTGACTGCGAGGCTCCGACTTTTCTGTCTGCTTTTTATCTCTTCCAGGAGGTTTCACCTCCTCCCCCCACCGTTCCTCCCTCCCCCTTCTTCCCTCCTCCTCCTGTCCTCCTCCCCCTGCAGCTGCCTTCACTTTCCTCGCCCCTTCCCTCTCTCTCTGTCTCTCTCTCTCTCTCTCTCTCTCTCTCTCTCTCTGTCTCTGTGTCTCTCTCTGTCTGTCTCTCTCTGTCTCTCTGTCTCTCTGTCTCTGTGTCTCTCTCTGTCTCTGTCTCTCTGTCTCTCTGTCTCTCTGTCTCTCTCTCTCTCTCTCTCTCTCTCTCTCTCTCAGCTGGTCGGGGGTCAGAGTTTAATGGTGCTCTGTTAAAATGAAGAATCTGCACCAATGAATGATTTCTGGTCGTTTCCTGCTCAGCTGAACTCTGAGAATCAGTTTGATGCACTTGTTGGGAGCTGAGCAGAGATCTTCTTCCTTCAAACTGTTTTTTATGGATCTGAAGAGTCAATTCAATTCATTGATTTATTTCTATCCTGAACTGTTAGCTATCAATAATGTTTTGCTTGTGTCCTCCTGTCCGTCCTGGGGGAGGATCTCCTCCTCTGTCTCTCACCCTGAGGTTTCCCCTTTTTTTCCCTGTCAGGGTTTTTCTTGGGAGTTGTTCCTCAGCCTTTGCGAGGGTCTAAGGACAGGGGGATTTTCACTATGTACACATTGTTGCTCTGCTTGTAAAGTGCTCTGAGATAACAGCTGTTATGATATGGCACTTAAAACAAATAAAGTTGAAGTTGAAGTTGAAGAGTCTCTGAGGCTCAGTGCTGCTGGTTTCAGCTGACGACTTTGATCAGCGTCTGATGTTGACGTCTCCATGTAACACACAGTGTGTTCTGAGCAAATCAAACCCAGAAAGAAAAATGACATGTGGAGGAATAATTATTATACAGTGAAGTTACGTAAATTCTTGGATTTGACCTCAGGCTTGTGTCCAAGAGAAGATCGGTTTCTACTTTGCTCTCTAGCTCCTGGAAGAGGCCGAGAGGAAAGCGTAAGCTGGATTCGGTGAGCAGGACGAAGACTAGCCTGAGCCAATTTCTCTTTTGCTCGGCGCGGTGCAGAACGTTCTCCAGGAGCTGAAACAAGTGGAGCTGGAACACGTCTGCATGCAAGACGCTTTCAGAGGCTTTACATCCCCATCTCCTCTGTCCTGAGATGCAAAACCTCACTATGAACAGGGATTTAAAATAAGAGGAGTGGGGGATGGCCCTTTGTTGGCGTGTTACACGTATTTTATGACTGGGATCACTGAAAGCAACTGGAAAAAATAAGTGGTTGAGCTGGTTCTTGCTGCAAACCAGCATCAAGTGAAAACTGTGATTTTAGAGCTTTCAATGGTTTTGATCCTTTTCAAGCTGAATGCAAATAAATGGAGCTGTGGTGAGTTGTTGTTGGAAACAAAACGTTAGAGTGATTCTTCGAGAGGGGAGCAGGGTGGAGGAGAAGGCCTCGTCCAGACTTGGAGCTGCTTCCAGGCTCAGTTTGTCTCATTCAGCCCCACTGGTCCACTCACAGTCACCCCAGACTGCCAAACACCTGGAGGACTCACAGCTCTCATCAACCAGGAGGCCGATCTGCAAAGCTGCATGGACGGTCAGTCTGGCTCTCCACGTCCAGAACCCCTACAAACATCTCTCCAGAGGGGAGAGCTGAGCTGTCAGGGCTCACACACACACACCTCTGTGTGTGTGTCTGTGTGTGTGTGTGTGTGTGTGTGTGTGTTTGTGTGTGTGTGTGTGTGTGCAGAAACGTGACCATATGGAGCTCGTTAGCTGTGGGCTGAGTCAGCTCTGGCACACTGGTGTGTTTGCACGCGAGTGTGTGGAGCTCCGTCTGCCACCTCCAGGTTCAGTAAGTCACGCACCCCCGCCTCCACACACACACACACACACACACACACACACACACACACACACACACACACACACACACACACACACGCACACACACACTCTCACACGCACACACTCTCTCACACACACACTCTCACACACATTCTCACACACACACACTCTCTCACACACACACTCTCTCACACACACACAGACTCCTTCTGTGACCTGGAGACAGACCCAGTAAACGGGGTAAACCAGGAGGAAACAGCAGCAGGTCTGATGCTGTCTGTAGATATGGAGCTACCACATGATCACACATACACACACACTGTAAAACATCCACACACACACACACACCCACACACACCCAGAGGTTTTATAATGTGGCGACCAGGTTGTTTTTGTTGGTTACAGGACTTCTTGTGTTTGTTTGTAGGGACTGTGAAACGTGCTGAGTGAACAGTTTGATGTTGATCCTCTGAGCATCTTCTTAGCATCTTGACTGGAGCTGCTGTCTCTTGCTCTCTCCTCCATGTTGTGTTCTGCTTGTTCCGCTGCCTCCAGCTTGTCTGCACCGCTCTGGAAACACTGCGACTCTTTCATTACTCGTCCACTCTGACTCCTGGTTTCCGAGTTCCACTGGAACTGGTTGAGTCTCAGCTCAGTTTCCCTCACACGGTTCACACCACCTTCATCCTCTGGAGGCTCGTTACAGCAGGTTGAGAGGATGTTTCCTGGAGCTGAGTGAATGCTGAATGTATTCACTGAGGTCACACCTGAGTGGAGTGTCTCAGGTGAGCAGTGACCCAGTTTCCTCCTCTGAGCCAGATGTGAAGCAGCTCCTGGTGGAAACCTCTGCGTGCCAGCAGCAGGTTGCTCGAGAGGAAGCAGCAAATGCCCAGGGAAGGTGGAGTCTGAGGGGATGTAGGTCAGGACAGAGCAGGCGGGGGTGGGGCCAGTGGGGGGGTGGCACGTGTGGCTGCAGCTGAGCATGGGAGGATCCTCTCTCAAAGGTGTTCTTACTGGTTTCAAGGGTTTACCTTGTGAACCACACTTTGTGCTTCATATCGTTTCACTCTCATGGTCTGGTCCAGTTGTTTCCCAGCGTTTGTAATGGCTGCATGGATGGAGAGGAGGTGGTTGTTTCCGTGTCAAGGTCACATTCTCCTCTCTGTCTGCAACTTCATCCAGATTCTTTGCTTCTTCCACAGTCCAGACGCGTTACGTTTACAGTGGTCAAAGCCTCTGAGAGTCAGATCCCTGACGAAGCAGCTGAGATGATAGATGGATGGAAAATAGTGATTAAACGAGAATTTTAGAAGGGAGGAGGTGTTGTCTCTGTAGGGTCTCAATGTCTTTTCAGTTTGAGCTTCGAGAAAGTTCAGAAGATGATATCATGGTTCAAAGAGGATGTTTCTGTCCATCTGGGCAGCTCAGATCAGATGTGTTGACATGTTTGTTTTGCTGAAACATGTCAGAGGCGATGGACTGAACATACTCTGCAGGTCCACAGGAGAACCATCTGAGCCTGTGGCCTGGACCTGACCCTCAGCTGTTAGACTGAGGAGCGATAACGACAGGTCATGAAGAGATCCTGATCTGTCCTGAGTGTCTGTTTCCTCAGAGAGAACGAGGCTCCATCCTCGCCCTTGGCTGCACCCGCTGCCTCATTCCTCACATCAGTGGAGGTTGTGAAACACATTCGCTTGTTTTTATATGCAGGCAGAAACTTTCATTGCAGAATATATCATCCAAAACTGGTTTACAAGCTGGAAGCGTCCACGCTGCCAAGGCACACCCTGAACTCTCTGACAGAGGGGCGGGGGAGGGGGGGGGGGGGGGGTAGAGAAAGACAGGGAGAGGAGGCTGAACGGAGGGCGAGTGAGGCCCCGGGGCCCGTGTGAAGCGGCGGTAAACACAACACGTTGTTGCCGTGGTGACATCATTGTTTTGACTCTTTGGCTTCATCTGAAACAAACTGAGAGCTGCTGACCACAGTCTGGAAACACTGATACACACACACACACACACACACACACACACACACACACACACTCTGATACACACACAAACACTGATACACACACACACACACTGATACACACACACACACACTCACACAAACACTGATACACACACACACACACACACACACACACACACTGATACACACACACACACACACTCACACAAACACTGATACACACACACACACACACTCTCACACACTCACACACACACACACTCACACACACTCACACAAACACTCACACACACACACTCACACACACACACACTCACATAAACACTCACACACACACACACACACACACACAAATACTCACACACACTCACACACACATACACTCACACACACACACTCACACACGCACACACTCACACACACTCACACTCACACTCACACACACGCACACACACACTCACACACACTCACACTCACACACACACACACACACACACACACACACACACACACACATACACACACACAGTCAGAGACGCAGAGGGAGATTTGAGTCATGTGTTGTGATACTCACATACAACAAACACAACAAAAGACACAAAACTCATGTTGTTAGGCTCTCATGTAGCAGCCACTCACTCAGTGTCTTTTTTTCCATTGTACACACAACACACACAATAACACAATAACACACTAACACACAGCAACACACAACACACAATAACACACTAACACACAATAACACACTAACACACAGCAACACACAACACACAATAACACACTAACACACAGCAACACACAACACACAATAACACACACAACATACAATAACACAATAACATACAAACATACAATAACACACTAACTCACAATAACACACTGACTGAGGAGGAGTGTCTGAGGAGGAGTTTCTAACGAGGAGTTTCTGAGGAGGAGTATCTGAGGAGGAGTGTCTGAGGAGGAGTATCTGAGGAGGAGTATCTCAGGAGGAGTGACTGAGGACTCCACAGATTTCTAGACAGGACAGTCGGCAACATGAGCAAACAGCTGCAGTTACAGAACATCTCAACACCTAAACATCTCAACACCTAAACACCTAAACACCTAAACACCTAAACACCTAAACACCTAAACATCTCAACACCGAAACACCTAAACACCTAAACATCTCAACACCTAAACATCTCAACACCTAGCCACCTAAACACCTAAACACCTAAACATCTCAACACCGAAACACCTAAACACCTAAACATCTCAACACCTAAACACCTAAACATCTCAACACCTAAACACCTAAACATCTCAACACCTAAACACCTAAACATCTCAACACCTAGCCACCTAAACACCTAAACACCTAAACACCTAAACATCTCAACACCTAAACACCTAAACATCTCAACACCTAAACACCTAAACATCTCAACACCTAAACACCTAAACACCTAAACACCTAAACATCTCAACACCTAGCCACCTAAACACCTAAACACCTAAACACCTAAACATCTCAACACCTAAACACCTAAACACCTAAACACCTAAACATCTCAACACCGAAACACCTAAACACCTAAACACCTAAACATCTAAACACCTAAACATCTCAACACCTAAACACCTAAACATCTAAACACCTAAACATCTCAACACCTAAACACCTAAACATCTCAACACCGAAACACCTAAACACCTAAACACCTAAACACCTAAACACCTAAACACCTAAACACCTAAACACCTAAACATCTCAACACCTAAACACCTAAACACCTAAACATCTCAACACCTAAACACCTAAACACCTAAACATCTCAACACCTAAACACCTAAACACCTAAACATCTAAACACCTAAACATCTCAACACCTAAACATCTCAACACCTAAACACCGAAACATCTCAACACCTAAACACCTAAACATCTCAACACCTAGACACCTAAACATCTCAACACCTAAACACCTAAACATCTCAACACCTAAACACCTAAACATCTCAACACCTGAACATCTCAATACCTAAACACCGAAACATCTCAACACCTAAACACCTAAACATCTCAACACCTAAACACCTAAACATCTAAACACCTAAACATCTCAACACCAAAACACCTAAACACCTAAACATCTCAACACCTAAACACCTACACATCTCAACACCTAAACACCTAAGCATCTCAACACCTAAACACCTAAACATCTCAACACCTAAACACCTAAACATCTCAACACCTAAACACCTAAACATCTCAACACCTAAACACCTAAACACCTAAACTCCTAAACATCTCAACACCGAAACACCTAAACACCTAAACACCTAAACATCTCAACACCTAAACACCTAAACACCTAAACACCTAAACATCTCAACACCGAAACACCTAAACACCTAAACACCTAAACACCTAAACACCTAAACATCTCAACACCTAAACACCTAAACATCTAAACACCTAAACATCTCAACACCTAAACACCTAAACATCTCAACACTGAAACACCTAAACACCTAAACGCCTAAACACCGAAACATCTCAACACCGAAACATCTCAACACCTAAACACCGAAACATCTCAACACCTAAACACCTAAACACCTAAACACCTAAACATCTCAACACCTAAACCCCTAAACACCTAAACATCTCAACACCTATACACCTAAACACCTAAACACCTAAACATCTAAACATCTCAACACCTAAACACCTATGTCACAATAAGCAGGACCACATGGTACCAGGGTTATTATGGGATGGAGCAGGACCACATGGTACCAGGGTTATTATGGGATGGAGCAGGACCACATGGTACCAGGGTTATTATGGGATGGAGCAGGACCACACTCTACCTGGAGCTAATGGAGACATCTGCAGCAGCAGCTGGACTTCATCCATATTTGAGAAGTATTTGACTTAGAGAGAAGTGTGATGGAGCTCCTTCTTCAGCCTCAGGAGAGATGCAGACAGGGGCTCAGAGGGAAACCTGAGAGGAGCAGCTGCTCAGGCCATTCACACACTGCTCACACCTAAGAAAACAGATGGCCCCGTCATTAACCCGTCATTAACTCGTCAGTAACCTGTCAGGAGGCCACAGGAAGCAGCAGAGGAAACCAGTGATGGTGTTACAGTAACCTCATTAAAACATGAGAACTCTGATCTCCCTAGAGTCTGAGTCCAGACTGCGACTCGTCACTTAGTTGCAGTTCTTGACACGGGGCCCCGTTTGGCCCCACTTTGGTCAGGAACGGCTCTGCACCGGAGCACAAACATCCACTCACACCACAGGAACACAGCAGCCAGGTTGGAAAGCTGCCCGGCTCGTGTTGTCAAACATTAACTCTGAGAGAAGAGAGAAGATGCTTCAGGTCCACCCAGGACCCACCTAGCAGTCTGACACTCAGATTGGATCCAGAACTTAATGTCGTGAGCTTGTTGTTATCGCTGTGTTATTGTCTAACTTGTGGTGTTGAAATTAAACAGCTGAGCATTTCTCCCCCTAACCCAGTGATATCTGACCACTCTTTAATCTCTTTTAACTTCCTTCTAGCCGGTCATGTGAGAAAGAAAAGCAGTATATATACAACACTTAACTGACAGTGTCTTAGCAAACTTAAAGGAAGCTATTCCCTTGTCTCTCAGTGCTACATCACCTCTCTGCTATGAAAGCCTGAGTCCCTCCTTCATTGGTCACCTCACTGATAGCTTCTGATAACTCTCGACTCGGTCGCACCCCTGACTAAAAATATTGTATCTAGACCAAGATCGGCCCCCTGGTACACACCAGAAACTCTCCACCTAAAGCAGCTAGCACGTAAGTTAGAGAGTTCGAGAGGAAATGGTGCTTGTCCAAAAACGACAATATTTTTCAGACCTGGAAAGATGAAAACATACAGGCTGGCTCTGTGTAATGCCAGAGCCACATACTCCTCCTCTCTGATAGAGGAAAATAAGCAGAACCCCAGGTTTCTGTTCAGCACTGTAGCCAGGCTGACTCAGTCATAACTCCACTGAGCAGTGTGTTCCCACACATCTCAGCAGTGGAGACTTGATGAATTTCTTCAGTAACAAAATGATGAAGATCAGACAAGCTATTAAGAACCACCTAGCATCTACTGCAGTTAATCTACCCCCTGTTGCTGCTATTCAGGATACAGCTGGGGATACAGACAGGTCACTGTCTTCATTTGACCCCATTGACCTGCATCAGCTGACTACTATCATCTCCTCCTCTAAATCATTGACCTGCCTCCTCGACCACATTCCCACTGAGCTGTTTAAGGAAGTGCTGCCTTTAATCGCCACTTCTTTACTGGACCTCATCAACCTGCCCCTAACAACAGGTTACGTTCCTCTTAAGTTCAAAGTTACAACAATCAAACCCCTCCTTAAGAAATCGTCCCTCGATCCAGGAACTCTAGTGAACTACAGGCTGATATCCAATCTTATCTTCATCTCAAAAATCCTACAGAGAATCATTACTGTGGTATCTTGAGAGGTGATGTTGCTGAAGATAATGCTGAAGATGATGAAGGAAAATCTGCTGACACTGCAAATAGGAGGTTTATTGCAAAGAAGAACAGTATCAAACAAGCACCATGGTATGCTTGGAGAAGAACAGCCAAATGTCCTCTGACTGGTAGCTCCAAGCTCACACATTATATAGTCTTCTCCTAAGACTATAACATTCCTTCTGACCATTTGTTGGTCATCTGGTCACTGAGCCCCACGACCACTTGGTGTCTACTTATCGTTATCCACCTGATCCATCTTCTTTTTCGACAGTTCTACCCCAAATACAACCCCTAATAAAAATTCATTACCTTACATGGAGTTGATGACTTTACATGCATACAAACACACTTCTCCAGACACTACATTACCAACCAGCTCTGTGAACACCTTAATAACAATAGTGTATTTGAATCCTTCCAGTCTGGTTTTAGAATGAATCCTAGCACTGAGACTGCACTGGTTAAAGTCACTAATGACCTCTTAATGGCGTCTGACCAGGGTCTTGTTTCAGTGCTTGTCTTGTTAGATCTCAGTGCTGCTTTTGATCCAGTTGACCACCAGATCTTACTAAGGAGACTGAATATCAGCTTGGAATCAGAGGCTCTGCTTTAGACTGGTTCTGGTCCTATCTTTCAGACCCATATCAGTTTGTTTGTGTCAGTGATAACCAACCTCCACCCACTAAAGTCAGCCACGGGGTTCCACAAGGATCTGTGCTCGGTCCAGTTCTCTTCTCTGTATATATGCTCCCTCTAGGTGATATCATCAGGAGTCATTCTATAGATTTCCACTGTTATGCTGATGACACTCAATTATATCTATCTATCAACCGTCTGCAGCAGCTTCAGTCCTGCCTTGATGACATTAAGGCCTGGAGGACCCATCATTTCCTCCTTCTAAGCTCAGCAGAACAGCTGGTCCAGCCTCTGTTACCTCCAGGCTGGACTACTGCTCCTCTCTACTGGCTGGATGCTCCAACAGGTGATGAGAACTCTGCAGCTCCTTCAGAACGCGGCAGCTCGTGTCCTGACTAAAACTAGACAGAGATCACATCTCTCCTGTTCTGGCCTCCTAGCACTGGCTTCCTGTACCATTCAGGATTCAGTTCTAAATCCTTCTCCTTGTCTATAAAGCTCTTCATGGTCTGGCACCCTCTTATATCTCAGACCTGATAAAACCCTACTGTCCCACTAGGACACTCTGTTCTCTGAATGCAGGCCTACTGGTGGTTCCAAGAATCTCTAAGTCTAGATGTGGAGCCAGAGCCTTCAGCTACCAAGGCCCTCTGCTGTGGAACCATCTCCCAGTCTCAGTCCTGGAGGCAGACACCCTCTCTACCTTCAAGAGGAGGTTACAAACCCTCCTCTTTGACAGAGCCTACACATAGACCTACAATCCTAGATAAGCTGCTATAGGTTGAGTCTGCTGGGGGTCCATCTATTCTCCTCCTCCTCCACCTCCTCCTCCTCTCCTTTCTTATTCTGTGCAGGACTAACATATGGACCAGGGACCGTGCGACCATGCCCCCCCCCCCCGGGTTCCATAGATGTTGAGCTGGATCCAGGACTCCATCCCTCAACCCGGCTCTTCCAGATTTCTACTCTGGACTGATTCGACCTCTGACCTTTAATCTAAACTGTCAGCCATCAGTCCATGTATCTCTCTATCCTGTCCTCTTCTGTCTTCCTGTCCTCCTGGGGGAGGATCTCCTCCTCTGTCTCTCTCTGAGGTTTCTCCTTGTTCTCCCTGTCAGGGTTTTTCTTGGGAGTTGTTCCTCAGCCTTTGTGAGGGTCTAAGGACAGGGGGTGTCCACTGTGGACATGTTGTTGCTCTCTGTGTGAAGTGCCCTGAGATAACGGCTGTTATGAACTGACACTTAAAATACAACTTTCTGTTGTATTGTGTGAACTTCTGGTGGATCTCCTGTGGTTTCTGAAGGTTTGTTCAACAGAGGACCATATCTCTGAAATCAGATCTGGAAGATGTCTCCAGCCTGCTCCTGCTGAGATGAAGAGGTTTTTTCATAGTGAAGGTTGAAGTGAAGATGTAGCTTCTTCCTGCCTCAGTCATCATGGGAAAAAACCAACTCTGTGTCGAACCAGAGAGATGAGCTGGAGATACTGGTGGAGACTCAGAGAGGAGAACAGTCCTGGACAACATCAAGCCAGGACTGAACATCCTGAGGCTCTTTGATAATGTCAGGAGACTTCAGTTGTGTTTCTCTGATGGATTCACTGGGATGTGGTGGAGAGATGAAGCTCTCGAGATGATGGGAGTCCATTCTCAACAACTGGGACCATCTACTCCATAACATCTGGATGGAGCAAAACATGGGGGTGGAGGAAGAAGATCCTCTGGCAGCCATCACGCTGTAGTTCTGATAATGGTGGAGGAGCTGCAGACACATTTACCTAACCGTTCCTGGTCCTACAACATCACAAACCCTGCGATCAGCTCACGGACACGTGAAACCATGCAACCAGTGATGTGCTGGCTCTGGTCTCACCTGAGTATTGTTGGATCAGACCTGGATCAGACCTGGATCAGACCTGGATCAGACCTGGATCAGACCAGGATTAGACCTGGATTAGACCAGGTACCTAAACTGCTAAGCTCCGACCTGTCACATACTCTGTCCATGTGCAGGAGGCGTCCCGAGGTGGAGTTTGGTGGTTCCTCCAGGGTTCAGCTGGTCCTCTGGGTTCCTGGAGACAGCAGGTCGGATCCTGGTCTGAGCAGGTGGAGGATCTGTGGAGGGCAGTTCAGCTCTAATGGTTCCTCAGAGAGGGACAGTAAACCCTGAACGGAGACACCACAACACTGGATGGATTTCCTGGCTGACATATGAAGTCACGTACACTGGGTCTGTGTGTGTGTGTGTGTGTGTGTGTGTGTGTGTGTGTGTGTGTGTGTGTGTGTGTGCTCCTGCTCCCTTCTTATAATAACAGAAACAGAGCGTCTATAAATTCTTCGTTGTGCCGACATCTGGTTGAATATCAAACCATGTCATCTCTCGGTTTCTGTTCTTTATTCTCCAGCAGCTGAAGCTGAAGATTCTTCATCCATCCATCAGAATCTTCATCCATCCATCAGAATCTTCATCCATCCATCAGACCGTTTATCTATCCATCACACAGGTTCCCGTCTCCCTCTGAACCCATCCTGCCAGAACCTGGAGAAGTTCAGCTTCAATGATTCCACTGAAGCTCCTTGGTTTGTTTCAGCTGTTTGCAGGTGAAGTTGTGGAGACTGGAGCAGGAAGCAGTGAAGTGGTCTCACATTTTCACCTCCTCCAGGAGAAGACAGAGTCTGAGGTGGACGTTCTCAGGGCGAATCGTATCCGTCTGGGGAGGCTGGAGGTTTTCTCTCGGCTGCAGTGATGATTTAATATCCTCCCGTCTCTTCATTTCCAGACTATTAGTAAGTCATCTGCAGCGGAGCCTGACAGCTGGACGGACATCTGTCCAACGTCTTCGTCCAACAATCACAAGTGAGAGCGCAGTGGTTCGTTCCGAGGTTTCATTTCATTTTCCAGTAGAACAGAGCAGCCTGTTGCTCTGCGGCATCAAAACTTTATTATTTTTTGATTTACTTTAATATTAATCTCAGAGTCTCGCTGTCACTGTTTCTGAGCCACTGTGAGAACGTCCCTCATTTAGGATTCACTGAAAAACACAGTTGTGAATATAATAATATTTGAATCAGATCAGGTGTGCAGTAGAACAGCAGCTAAACAGCTGCAGCTCTACTGCACACCTGATCTGACGCTTTTTCAACTGTTTTTGTCCCCAACATTAGAGAACATGTTTTGCCTACAGGGTGTTATTGACCTGTTTATTTAACACTGTACAATGCTAAAATGGTTTCAACGGGAGAGAAAATAAGAGAAAAAAAGTTTTGCAGAGCACAGAGAGAGAGAGAGAGAGAGAGAGAGAGAGAGAGAGACACGGTAGCGATCTGGTTCGGGACAGTAGCAATTTCATTGGAAAAAACAGAAAAATATGTCACATTACTTTTCTTATTTTTTGTATAAAGCTGGGACCACAATACGAAGCTATTTTATTTTTGAATTATCAGTGATACTGTGTTTGACAATGACAATGTCATTAAAATAAATCCTTCAAATAGTGAGAGAAACACACGAGGACCCTCATGACGTCCCCGGCTATACTGGCCTGACTGGAGGCTGGAGCCTCTGCTCTCAGTGCCTCTTACATAGAAGTCACCTGGTGTCCCATATAAACATATATATGGCCCTGGTCCACTGTTTCCAGACGAGACAATTCAGAAGCCAGAGATGATTAGCAGACGCTGAAGGCTGCCGACAGCGTCAGTGTGAGACGTTCAGGGCCGTGACAAATAGTCGGTATTTTACACGCTGGGATGAGAACGGGTTGGTTTCATGCAATGTTTTGGAATTCGCGCAATGTGTCGTGTGCAGCAAAATTTTGAGACCTGGCGTACAACATTGGGCGATGTTTGGCACATGCTGAACTGAACTGGCCACAGCAGGAAGTGGCGCTCAGCAGGAAGTGGCATTCAGCAGGAAGTGGCGTTCAGCAGGAAGTGGCATTCAGCAGGAAGTGGCGTTCAGCAGGAAGTGGCGTTCAGCAGGAAGTGGCATTCAGCAGGAAGTGGCGTTCAGCAGGAAGTGGCGTTCAGCAGGAAGTGGCGTTCTCAGCAGGTAAAGCCATAGAGACCAGGGAGGAATTGTCGGAGCCAGCATCGTCCGGCTGTGGTCGCCTCCTCTTTGTTACCATGGTAAGATGAGTGGAGCAGTAGACTGTTTATGTTCCTGCTGCTTCTTCTTCAGCTCATGGCCAGAGGTAGGGCAGGCCTGTGCCCAGACCTCTACCGCCCCCTGTGGTGTGGCAGGACATCACAGAAACATCCTGGAAGTAGGCAGCACTGTGAGCTACGCACACCGCGACGCTCTTGACGCGTTCACGGAGGAATACCTGAGCCTCCATCACTCTGTCTGTTCAGCTGTAAGAACAAGTCACCATGTCACACAGAAGAACTAAATGAATGAAAACATACACAGATCACAGTCAACAGCACATGCACGGGTCACATTTGTATACAATAGAGCGGACCAGAGGAACCAGAAGAACCAATGGAACCAGAGGGACCAGAGGAACCAGGAGCCAGAAGAAGCAGAGGAAGCAGATGAAGCAGAGGAAGCTGAGCAGCTCCATCTCTCTCCGACCACAGTGAGTGGAGGTTGTGGAGCAGGACGCTGCATGGACACAGTGAGGAGCAGAGCCTGACATGATGTTAGTGGGTCAGGGAGCAGTGGCTCGGCACAGTCAGAGAAGGATGAAGAGAGGAGAGCATGAAGACAGTAAAGAGCCTCTCCTCATCTCCAGCTCCTCGCTGGGAACACAAACAATCAGAGGCAGTGAAAGAGCTCGCTCTGCAGGGAGTCCAGCAGGTCACAAACCCAGAGGTCATCATGGAGGTCCAACTGCTGCAAATTTATACACAATACTGACAATTCACCCAGAGGAAGAAGATCGTACCTCTAGGTCAGGGGTGTCAAACTCAAATACACAGCGGGCCGAAATGTAAAACCTGAGCCAGGTTGTGGGCCTTATTTATTGAAAGATTCTTCCTTTAACAGTGAACCTTCTCATATGGACCCAAACAAGTTGTGCTTAAACACTGAATAAGGAACAAGCAAAGTTTAATACTATATTATATATAACTTAATATTGCACACATGCAAAATTGAATTTCAAGTAAAAAAATATATCACTGGCATTCATTTCTTCAATAACATTTACATAACAACCACATGCCTCTTTTTGTTTGCAGCCTTCTGGTTCAAATTTCAACAATAACGTTTTTCCACAGGCTAATGAGAAATTAACAATAACAATAATAATTATGATAGTTATTATTATCAAGTATTATTAACAATTAACTGGTGATAATATCCTTCAATCAATGAGAAACCATTCAAACTCATGTCTCAAGAAAAACTGCATAAAGGAAACGTTGACTATATCTCCTCGTTCCAGCTGCTCTGGCTCTGAGTTGAGGAAATCCTCAGGATTGAACGAAGGTGCTCATCAGTCTGTGAGATGTTGTGGTCATCTTCATCGAGGAGAGCAGCTCACATAGAGAAGTGCTGCTGACCATGGAGAGCATCTGAGCAGCTGCAGAGCTGAGGCGGCCCGCAGCATCACGCCTTCAGCGTGTCGCTACGATGAAGCTCCATCAGCTCCATCTGGAGGTTGGTTGGTGCATTTCCCACTTCACCTGCAAACGGATGACTGAGCAGTCCAAATCAGGCAAACCATCAGTCGTTAATGCCACGAGTTCATCCAAGCTTCATGTCAGTGACACATTTGTAAACCTCTGCAAAGATTTCTTGGCCTGTGGTTGTGCCAAGCATCGATGTGTCTCACACAGATTTGAGTCGAGTGGCAGCTGAGCCGTGCCAGACGTGTCCCAGCTCTCAGCTACAGCCAGGGAGAATGCCCCCAAGTTTCTGCTCAGGCTCACATTTACAAATGTTTGCTTTTTCTCTGGGCACACGTGGTCACAAACTTTCAGCATGCAGTTTTCACAACTGTCACAATGCCACAACACACCTGGCCTTCACAGCAGCCTCACCTTGTGATGTGGCTGTTTTAAACGGTCGGCTGTGAAACCAAACTGCTCCTCATCTCCTCTACTTTCCAGTGTCTTTGAGTCATGTCATGTCCACGTCCTTGTACTTGTCCTGGTGTTTCGTTTCGTAGTGTCGTCTAATATTGTACTCCTTCGTTACAGCCACAGTGGCCTCCCACCTGTCCCCAAAGCTCCTGCTTTCTGCCTTTCTTTCAGCCATTTTTAGGAAGGATCACGGGGCCGGTAACAGCTGGAGTCCTGACTGACAGTCCTGACACCAGCACAGCATTCTGGGAGTGGTAGTTTTTTGCGAAATATGCGCCATATATACCAGTGCCAGTGGGCCAGCTATAGCAATCATTTGGTAATTATATTTGGCCCACTAGAGCACAGGTGTCAGACGCTGGCACCTGACTGCTCTGACTGGACCTGGAGTCACCCTGCAGTGGAAGCACCTGCAGTAGCAGCCGGACTTCATCCCACTGAGAAACATTTAGAAATGTCACTCTACATTTGACATTCTACATATGCTCAGTTTAACTAGAACTAGAACTTCACACTGATCCTATCTGTCTTCAGCCCAGGTTCCTGGCTGGGCTTCCTCAGGTTCACGGGATTAGTGAGGTCAGTGGAGCAGCAGGAGCCTCAGCTGGAGCTGAGGAGGTCAGAGGTCAGAGAGGACACAGAGGTCTCTGCCTGGATCGGTCTCTGGTTCAGATCTTCTGTTGTTCACTTTAGTTTTTATGAAAACTCAATAAAAAATAAAGAAGAGAGCGAGGTCCGAGTGTGGTCAGAGCACACTGTAGTGAATATTCCACCAGCCAGGCTGCAGCACACACACACACACACACACACACACACACACACACACACACACACACACACACACACACACACACACACACACACATACACACACACACACATACGCATACACACACACACACACATACGCACACACACACACACACACACACACACATACACACACACACACACGCCCATACACACACACATACATGCACACACACACACACACACATACACACACACACACACACACACACACACACACACACACACATACACATACACACAGTTCAGCCAGAAACATGCAGATGAAACTCAATGCCGACTGCTCCCACACAGTGGAGGAAATTACTCCTGGAAAGCAGGAATGAATATCTCTCTGATGAGGCCCTGGGGAGGGAGGAAGAGGAGGAGCAGGAGGAGCAGGCTGAAATGCTGAGTCCAGGTGTGTGTGTGTGTGTGTGCACGCGTGCGCGCGTGTGCTCAAGCATTAACAAGTCGAATCCTCCGAGCACACCCAGTAGCTGTGTGAAGGAAGCAGAATGTCTCTCTGACTCTCCATCACTAGAAACATCTGGACCAGCCTGGAGACAGCAGCTCCATGAGAACCTCTGAGATGTCTCTGATCACAGCTCCTCTCCTGAGCTGCTCCTCCAGACGTGTCCATCTAGAAGCTGATCTCAAAGTGTGATGGAAACACTTTGTTCACATCTCCAGGTCACGTGACCTGACGTAGGGGTCACATGACCAGTTCCCTTCAGACCAGATGGACAGAGGAGGAGACTCAACTGTTTCTACATCTGATTCAAAGATCTAAGAAAACTATGTTCTGGACGTCCATCTTCCTCAGAGTGGAGGACCAGGACCACATGGTACCAGGGTTATTATGGGATGGAGCAGGACCACATGGTACCAGGGTTATTATGGGATGGA
>CM055195.1:441263-471263 GCA_029224185.1 Karalla daura
GTGCCACAGGGTGGAGAGAAACGTTCACACACAGCGGAAAAACCAGCTCAGCTCGACCGAAGAGACGGAACGTCAGGGGACGCTGCTGTCTGACCCAACCCTGTCACTGAGGGAACACCTCTAAATGGTCGGGCTGAAAAAACTATTTTCAGATGAATAATGAGTGTGTGTGTGTGTGTGTGTGTGTGTGTCAGATGCGCCAGGGGGCCTTCCTGGTGAACACGGCCCGGGGGGGCCTGGTGGAGGAGAAGGCTCTGGCTCAGGCCAGTTTTCAAAGGAAGGGATGACAGACAGACCTGCACAGATCATAGCCTGTATAAAAGACAGACGTAGTCCTCTGGTACGAAAAATGAAGCCAACGCTAAAGTGACTTTTCTTGCAGTACCACGGAGATCCTCTAGGCCTGGCTCCAAAAACACTTTCTCCAATACACACCCAGTCAATAAACCCATTTTCAATCATGAAGTACTCATTCAGTCATTTTATTTCATAACTCCCTCCGGCTTCACAGCTAAAGTTCCCCATGCCAGCGTGTAATATGGAGGTCGATTAGCAAATAATTCCATGATTAATGAGATATCAGAGCTTAAAGAAATGAATGAATATGGGCGGGTCCAATTGATTGACAGGGAGCCTCACAGAGGAGAGAGTCACATTAACTGGACCAGTAGACTGTGTTTACCTGGTTAGTATGGCCAGGTTATTCTCTGGTATCCAGTATGGATCATATGATACTCCTCCTCTCTGATAGAGGAAAATAAGCAGAACCCCAGGTTTCTGTTCAGCACTGTAGCCAGGCTGACTCAGTCATAACTCCACTGAGCAGTGTGTTCCCACACATCTCAGCAGTGGCGATGAATTTCTTCAATAACAAAATGATGAAGATCAGACAAGCTATTAAGAACCACCTAGCATCTACTGCAGTTAATCTACCCCCTGTTGCTGCTATTCAGGATACAGCTGGGGATACAGACAGGTCACTGTCTTCATTTGACCCCATTGACCTGCATCAGCTGACCACTATCATCTCCTCCTCTAAATCATTGACCTGCCTCCTCGACCACATTAACACTGAGCTGTTTAAGGAAGTGCTGCCTTTAATCACCACTTCTTTAGTGGACCTCATCAACCTGTCCCTAACAACAGGTTACGTTCCTCTGAAGCTCAAAGTTACAATAATCAAATCCCTCCTTAAGAAACCATCCCTCCATCCAGGAACTCTAGTGAACTACAGGCTGATCTCTAATCTCATCTTCATCTCAAAAATCCTACAGAGAATCATTATCAACCAGCTCTGTGAACACCTCAATAACAATAGTTTATCTGAGTGCTTCCAGTCTGGTTTAATAACAAGCTTTGAAGACCACTGACATCGTTCTTGTTGCCCACTCTGACAATGATCGATAACATAATCTCTTGTTGTGTTGTGTTGTGTTGTGTTGTGTTGTGTTGTGTAATGTGTGTGTACAGCATTCCAGTCACATTAGCTCACGGCTGCAGCAGCAGAATTATGGTAACCAGGTAACCAGGTAACCAGGTAACCAAGTTTAAAGGCGTGTCATTGGACAAACACTTCAACTACGTCATGCACGTCAGGCCCCGAGCATAGCTGCCCGCTCGGTTTGCCTGAACCAGTGAGCCAGGCAAAGTGACTGATAAACAAAAAATGTGAAAGAGGAAAAAGTTTGATTTGATTTGTTGAAAAATGACGATGAGGTGTCCCCTCAGTCGAGACTGTTTACACATACAATCTGTCCCCTCGACCACTGCAACCTGCAGCCCGCAGCCTGCCCCGCCCAGCGCAGGGCTGCCGGGGCGCGCCGGACAGGAGGCCGCCATCTTGAGGAGGTCGTTGTAATGTAAACAACCAACGCAGGAAGATGAATGAACACTGCAGTGTGTTGCTGTCCAAATAGGCAGAGTATTTTCAGCGGAATTACTTCTCACACTTGAGAAGTAATTGTATTGAATTATGGGTTGTATTATTGTATTATGGGTTGTATTATTGTATTATGGGTTGTATTACTGTATTATGGGTTGTATTATTGTATTATGGGTTGTATTACTGTATTATGGGTTGTATTATTGTATTATGGGTTGTATTACTGTATTATGGGTTGTATTATTGTATTAGTGGTTGTATTACTGTATTATGGGTTGTATTATTGTATTATGGGTTGTATTACTGTATTATGGGTTGTATTATTGTATTTGTGGTTGTATTACTGTATTATGGGTTGTATTATTGTATTAGTGGTTGTATTACTGTATTATGGGTTGTATTATTGTATTAGTGGTTGTAATTGTGTGAAATGTGCTGTAGTACAAAGCTTCCTATGGAGAGAGGGAAGTGAAGCAAACAGTAACACTTGTATGTTTACATGTTGAACATACAGTTAAAAGGAACTCTGCTCTGCTGTCTGTATATTTTGAATAGATGAGTACAACTATCTGACACCATATGAAACCCTGTAATGTTAGTGATTTAGATGCCAATACTTCTTTAAAGATCATTGACAGGTGGTTCAAAACAATGAATAGACACAGTCCTCATGCCAAAGGATTTAAAGCTCTTGGGTGTTTTATGGATGGAGAGGAAAGCCTTTTGGTCCAGATCCAGGGAGGACTGGGTCACCTGGGTGACAACAGATGGAACATCTTCATCAGTCTAAGAGTCTGTTAGAACAGTGCTCGTTATCAAGGCATGAAAGGTCATGACATGAGTTCAGCGCTGGTCTCTTCTGTGTGGAGCTCCTAAGATGCTCCGTCTCTGCATCAGGTTCACATGATGTTACTGGTTCAATGCTTCGGCCTTTAGCTTCGCCTCGGTTCACATTGTTTTGTATTCAGTCCCACACAAGTGTCATAGCAGTCAGCATGCCAACATGATGCTCTTTATGATGGACAAGTGTTTTTTTTGGGTGAATATGTAAACATTTTGTGTTCAAGGGTGTTTTTATTTTCCAAATTGGAAGATGAGTGGAGCTGATCAGCAGCAGGAGCTCTGAGAGGCCAGACTGAGAGCAGAAACCACAGGTGTGGAGGAGGCTTCCTGTTCACACTCAACACCACTCAACACCTGCAGTTAGGCAAATCTTTCTCCACCTGGTGGACCACCTGTTGGACTTTTTCCTTTCTTTTTTGTCTTTCTTCTTTTTTAATTTTCTCTTCTTCCCCTTTTCTCACAATGAGCCATTGGACTGCTGGGACAATGTCAGTCAACACAGGCTGGTAACTATGTGTCATGATGGGTTTTGTGTTTATGTTGTGGCTTAAGATAAAGAAAAAGATACAAATTTCTATACACTTCTGTTTTGAACCATTTGTTAACCTCACACGTAGCATTTTATTTCTTAAATTTTCAGTGCTCGCTTTTGTTGCTTTTTGCTTTTCTTGTTGGAGTTACCTTGAATGGAGTGTCTCAGGTTCCAGATGCTTCTAAATGTAATGTATTACACAACATGAGGTACAGGTAGGTGTCAGAACCGCATGTATTGCATGTGTTTTTACATCCGTTCTTGTTCTTAAGTTCTCCCAATTCTGCAAATTCATACTTCCTAGTGTCCTGGTGTGTTCCTCGTGCTAAGTGTCCTACAAATACACTGTGTAAGTTAAACAAACTGAGTCCATTACTAAAAACATAAAACTAAAACTAACCATCTATCTGTCCTGGTAGCTGTTTACCATTTTCATTTCATACTCATCACTGATGGATGTGATGGAAATCTCCCTTTACTGCCCTGGATCAACAGCATTATACGCTGCTTTCTTCAGGTTTCCTGTTTTGCCATGATCAGAGTAAAACTTTTCTCTTTTGCAGCTACTGGTCTGTCTGGACTCATCATTAACATCGACACGTTGATGCTGATGATTCCTGAACTGCTCCAAGTTTATGTGTGTGTGTGTGTGTGTGGCGCTAGCCTGGTCAGAGATGCTGGACCATCGTCATTTGATGAGAGCTAGCACCTTCTAACCCTGAAGAACAGCGGTGGCCTGGTGGTTCCATCAGAAGGTCCAGTGAAGGTTCTGAGAGCTTCAGAGAGGGTGATCCACCAAACTCCCAGCAACCTCCAAAGCTGCCCATGGCCACACACATGGCACCAAGAATTGTAAGAAAAGTCACTTCCACATTGGCCTCCTTTTCCGTACCGGAGCACTGGGTCCATCTTTGATATATAGTCTATGGGGCGGTTTATACGAGAACGCTTGCGGGTAAAGACGACATTTTTTTTTTTGGAAGTGCCTTTTGTTTCTGTGGTGACAGGGTTTTGGGGGCTTAAAGACAAACATCTCAAGCTGCCCTGCAGAGTGGAAAACTGGCATACGATCTGGCGTAGTGTCAGCGTCTATTCTACGCAAGACGCAAAACTGGCTGAGATCTGAGCAGGCGCCAGTACAGAGACATAAACAAACATCTCGGACTATATCCATGCTTCGAACCTTCAGGCTGCTCTGGCAGCCATAACAAATGTACAGGAATCTTTACAACAAATGTACAGATCTGACCTTTTTGACCTTCTTCAAATTTTGGATGCACCAGTTTGTTGGAGGCGAGCGAGACGGCTTGGGACGAGACCTGGGAGGACCAGTCGAAGGTGGGACAAGTTTGTGGCTGATAATGCTTGGCGTGACAACTTCTGCATGTACAAAGATGCATATCTTGTCACTAATGTCACACCCAAATTGGCAGAACATACATGGACAGTAGAACCTTAGCAAATATTACAAAACTAATTGGCTTCACATTTCACAAAAGTCATCAAGCGATAATTTACTGATATTTGTACTGCAGCTGCTGTGCCAGTCTGCTATTGTCTTCCATGGATGTATCATAAGACCTGGATACCAGACTAAACATGGCGGCCCATTCATTCCTATCCATCATGGATGTATCATAAGACCTGGATACCAGACTAAACATGGCGGCCCATTCATTCCTATCCATCATGGATGTATTATAAGACCTGGATACCAGACTAAACATGGCGGCCCATTCATTCCTATCCATCATGGATGTATTATAAGACCTGGATACCAGACTGGACATGGCGGCCCATTCATTCCTATCCATCATGGATGTATTATAAGACCTGGTACCAGACTAAACATGGCGGCCCATTCATTCCTATCCATCATGGATGTATTATAAGACCTGGATACCAGACTAAACATGGCGGCCCATTCATTCCTATCCATCATGGATGTATTATAAGACCTGGATACCAGACTAGACATGGCGGCCCATTCATTCCTATCCATCATGGATGTATTATAAGACCTGGATACCAGACTAAACATGGCGGCCCATTCATTCCTATCCATCATGGATGTATTATAAGACCTGGATACCAGACTAGACATGGCGGCCCATTCATTCTATTCATTCTATGCTTGTCGGTACCCGATCTGTCCGGAAGAACCTGATCGGTGCTCTGTGTATACTGCACATGCGCACAATGACATTTGCTCACGTTTCAGGAAAAAGGACATGACGTGTGAGGAAGAAGGACGGTTTGCTTGGCCGACTCGTACCTGTTGAGTTACGGCAGTTTCTAGCTTTTTAAATGATTTATTTACTATAAGATTGTCTCTCGCCCGTCTCAGCTTCTTCACAGACACCACAGTAGATCTTTCTCCTCTGGAAATATATTCCTACAGTGCTTTATAAAATTCAAAAGTAATTCTATAATGAATAAAACACAAAAATTACAAAGAAATGTTATAAAGTTTCGTCAGTAAGATGGCTCCCTGGCTGAAAGGCTCTGCTCTAAGTCTCTATGGCGCCACCCTGAGGTAATAGAATGTAAACAAACCGCAAAGGAGGAACTGGGCATCGTCCTGAACACACAAACTGCGCATGCACGGACACAGAGCACCGAGGTACTTCCGGACAGATCGGGTACCGACACTGCTCTCTTTCCCTGTAGGACTGCAGAGCATGACGGGATATAGGGCTCCACCTAGTGACCAGCGGATGTGCACTCCCAACCCAGGTGCATTGTGGGATACATTGAGTGCCCTACATCTCGTTAACTACACATTCAGACACTACTAAAATTGGTGTCCACCTGAAGCAGGGCCCTACGTAGGGGCTAGCGGGTGGTTTCAGACAATAGCTCAGTATCTCAGCCCAGACCTAATGTCACTGATCAGGAGCGCTGAGCTGCTGGGTTTAGGAACTTCATCCTTCATCTACTGGTTGTCAGGAGAATTATATAGCGGCAAAGAGGCGTGTGATGATCTTCAGCATCGATGAACCACGCAGACCGAGGCGATGATGATGATGATGATGAAGACCTCAAACAGGATTCTGACGTCACCTTTCCACAGTTTATTTCCTTTTAAAATAATTCATACAAATGCATACAGTCACAAACATCTCTTTGTCAGGTTTGTCAGTTTAGACCAAAAATAATGATATTTACTGTAGAATATAGAATATGTTCACTGTATATTGCTACGCCTACTACGTTACCACACAGGGACCAAGGAGGCAACAGTGGACTGTGCGTCACCACCAGGGATGGAGGTTCTAGAAGCTTCTCTATGTTTTCTAACGTATGGAACCTGTGGGTTCAGAGAGGCTCATGCTCCTGGTGTCGACCATCTCATCTGAGAAACCTCCATCCCTGATGCTCCTCCTCCCCCTCTCCTTCTGCTCCTCCCTCCCATGAAGAAGAGCAGGGAGGCAACAGTGAACTGTTCAGACTAAGCAGCACCTGCAAGGAGGAGGCTGGAGCAGCTCCTCCTCCTCCTCCTCCCAGCTGCTGTACTGGGAGACACAGATACGACCAGAGTCACATTGACACAGGCAGGCAGAGACACGTTATGTACACGTGGGCGGAGGCTGCAGGCGGAGGCTGAAGCTTCACTAGGGGACGTAACAAGGCTCCTGCTGAGGTTCCTCCTGAGACACCTATCAAGGAGAACATCAGGGACCAGACCTCAGTCAGAACTTCAGCCTGGAGCAGGAATAAAACTTCAGAGTTTGTTTGATACAGTTTGTCAGTTTCCAGGCTGATTAAGCAGAGCAGCAACAACTCTGGTTCCACTGTTGGTCCAATAATGATCAACTATTTCAATAATTAGTCGATTCATTGTTTTTCAGTGATTTGAAGGAATTAAGTCTAAATCGTCTGTTCTCAGCCTCTTAAATGAGAATGTTTTCTGGTCTCCGGAACAAAACATTATTTGCTTTTATATCGTTTTATGAACCAGACAACTGACTCATTTAACCCTTTTTTTACTCAAATTTGGCCCAAACTTTCACTTAATCACATCAATTTGAATGATAATTGGTCAATATCATAATATATATATATATGTGTGTGTATGTCGCCCCCCACCCGTCCCAGCACAGCTCCGCCCCCCACCCATCCCAGCACAGCTCCGCCCCCCACCCGTCCCAGCAGAGCTCCGCCCCCCACCCGTCCCAGCAGAGCTCCGCCCCCCACCTGTACCAGCACAGCTCCGCCCCCCACCCGTCCCACAGAGCTCCGCCCCCCCCCGTCCCAGCAGAGCTCCGCCCCCCTCCTGCAGCCCCCCCCTCGACTCGAGCAGACTGACGTGGTTTCCCAGAACAGAACGAACAGAAGCTGATGGACCTGAGCGATGCTGCAGGACACAAAAAGGCATCAGGTAGAAAACAAAAGCACTGAGTGGCATCGATAGGAGGAATATTCCAAACTCAACCGTTACAAAAAATAAGAAACCAACAGCGGAAACTGAATTTCCTGAGGTGCTGTGCAAAAAGCTGCCTCTTCTCTGGGGACTCTAACCACTCAGGACCTCAGGGCTCGGGACCACTGGAAGACAAACATCAACATGTTGTCACTGCGTCTACAGACTGTACACAGACATTCAGCTCCTTCTACATCAACTAAGGAAACACAGAAAAGAGAGAAAGACGTGGAACGGCCCTCCACCTGTGGATACAAGACAGTCTAAAGTTTTCTGCCCAAATCAACTTTTTTTTACTCGTGGCAGAAAAAACAAGCAGAGCTACAGTGAACTTGTGGATCTTTACAGTCAGAGCACCACCTCCTCCTCCTCCTCCTTCTCCTCCTCCTCCTCCTCTTTGGAGCATGAGCGCCAAACGTCGCTCTGTGTGTCCATCGGAACAGGTTGTTCACAACTTGTTGCACAGGAACTTCTCACCCCGGTTGCCATGGCAACCGCCTGTCTCCAGATGACACAGGACAGGATGTGTGTGTGTGTGTGTGTGTGTGTGTGTGTGTGTGCTTGTGCTTCTGTGTGTGTGTGTGCGTGTGTGAGCAGCTACAGCTGCTCGGGGTGCTGCTCTCTGTCGCCCTCTGGTGGTTTCACTGTGTTCTGTGGGGACGGAGCGTGGGGGGGGTGTGTGGCGGCGGGGGGCAGCGTGTGTGTGATGGGAACAGCACTGGGGACGATTCCTTCAACAGGGGGGGGTAGACCACCGGCCGGGAGGCTGACCACACCTGGGGGGTACCTGGGGGGAGGGGGGGCAGAGTCTGAACATGACTATCAAACATATGATCCTCTAATCTTCAGCAGCTGGTTTGTTTGTTTCCAGTAATTACTGTAAACGTCTGAACCGATGATCGTCTGAAGTCTGCAGACTGAGGATCGATGGGTATGACCTGTCCTCCCCCCCAGTCTGCTCTACCTGCCCTCCCCCCCCGTAGGTCTGCTCTCTGCCCCCGTCCGTAGGTCTGCCCCCCCCTCACCTGTAGGCTCCGTTGAGCTCGGGGTGCCCGGCCGGGTCCACTGAGCTCCAGTGGTTGTTGTGACTCAGGAACTCCTTGTTGACACAGTTCTTCAGACTGTCAGGGATCCGACCTGGAGAGGAGCACCATGTTCAGCCTGCAGAGCAGCTGGCCTCTGTCTGTCTGTCTGTCTGTCTGTCTGCCTGCCTGCCTGCCTGTCTGTCTGTCTGTCTGTCTGCCTGCCTGCCTGTCTGTCTGCCTGCCTGTCTGTCTGTCTGCCTGCCTGCCTGCCTGCCTGCCTGTCTGCCTGCCTGCCTGCCTGCCTGCCTGCCTGTCTGTCTGTCTGTCTGTCTGTCTGTCTGTCTGTCTGCCTGCCTGCCTGCCTGCCTGCCTGCCTGTCTGTCTGTCTGTCTGCCTGCCTGTCTGCCTGCCTGCCTGCCTGTCTGTCTGTCTGTCTGTCTGTCTGTCTGTCTGCCTGCCTGTCTGTCTGTGTGTGTGTGTGTGTGTGTGTGTGTGTGTGTGTGTGTGTGTGTGTGTGTGTGTGTGTGTGTGTGTGTTGGGGGACCTGTGATGGCTCTGCGTATCTCCCTCGCTGCCTCCTCTCTCATCTCCAGCGACGCCTGCTCGCTGTACCAGGCAGCGTGGGGGGTGCAGATGAGGTTGGGGGCGTCCTTCAGGGGCCCCTGACTGAAGCTGGCGCCCACACACACACACACACACACACACACACTTCCATAGATGAGTTCCAGACTCTAACCAGACTAGCTAACTAGCTAGAGGTGGCTATGAGATAGTGAACCATACAGTTTAAACCCTGTTCTTAATCTGACGCCCGTTTGGAGCTTTTAGCCCGTTGATGTTTTCATTTGTAACTGTGGGTTACGATGCTTTGCTCCAACACTGCGATGTTTCACTGTCTACCTGTTTGTCTCTCGGTGTCTTGTTTTGTAACAATCTATGGTCTCTAGCTCTGTGAGTTAGCGTCTGTGCTAGTCCACTGCTAATGCATCAATGTGGATTCATGTGCATGGCCTCGAGTCACTAAATCAATAAATCAATAAATCAATGAAAAGAGATAAGAGGAGTTGTGTAGCCAGCAGCATCTCTGGTCTGGATTCAACTAGCAACAACATTAAACATCATTACAATTGACTGTAACCCTCCACAAGTCAACATGTTGAATGGGTTAACCACTGATCTTCAGATGAATGAATGAATGAATGAATGAATGAATGAATGAATGAATGAATGTGGCTCAAAGCACCTGAAGGGCTCAGTCTCGTGGACGTCCAGGGCAGCTCCTCGTATCCTTCCCTCCTTCAGGGCCTGAGCCAGAGCCTTCTCCTCCACCAGGCCCCCCCGGGCCGTGTTCACCAGGAAGGCCCCCTGGCGCATCTGACACACACACACACACACAGACACACACAGACACACACACACACACACACACACACAGAGTGAGGATGTGACCTCTGGGAGATGTTCCTCCTGGAGGAGCTCCATCAGCCAAACTATGGCTCCACTGTAGAGCTCAGTCATGAACATGAGGCAAAACATGATGTAAGGGTGGGTGGGTGTGTGTGTGTGTGTGTGTGTGTGTGTGTGTGTGTGTGTGTGTGTGCACCTGTTTGATGGTGAAGTCGTTGATCAGGTGGTGGTTGTGCTCGTTGAGGCTGCAGTGCAGAGAGACACAGTCTGAGTGGAAGAGAAGATCCTGCAGAGAAACACAGATAAATCCCAGCACATCTTCATCTTCATCACCTTCATCCCCTCATCATCTTCATCACCTCATCACCACATCGTCACCTGGGACCTGTGAACCACTCCGTATTTACTGAACGTTTCTTGATTATTGACGACTTATCGTTTCATTCTGAAGTCAGTTTTCTGGGGACAGCTCGTTCATCTCTTAGTCCTCTCCCTGGATGACCAGGGCTGATCTGAAGCCAGCTCTACCAGACAGAGACAGGTGTTCAACCCTGACTGAAAGACATCCTGAGCACTGATCAATAACACATACTGATCTCCTCCTCCACTCCTTCCTCAGTGTTTCTGTTTCTACGTGTCCCAAAGTCTCAGATCGTCTGTCGATGGATGCATGTCAGTCTGTGGGACAGTAGTATTTATTTGTTGTTGTTCTTTATTGTGTAAAGCAAGTTGGCTGCTTTCTAAAGTTTTGATTGATTGATCGACTGATTGACAGTATCATGTGGTGATGGAGTGAACCAGCAGCATCATCAGAGGTAATCATTATGTCACGTAAACAAGAGTTTCTGTTATCCTGAAACAATAACAACAAAACAGACTTTGTTATATAGAGGTTACAGTACGTGGCCACTCTCAGCTCTCATAGTTATAGATCTGTTTAGATTAGACTGGCTGTTGCTCTCACACACACACACACACACACACACACACACACACACACACACTAAAGGTCAGGATGTGATTTTTAGATACTGTGTTTGATATTTAGTGAATCAGAGAGAAGAGAGTGAGTGTGAAGCAGCATTTGTCGTTTCAAGTCACAACAAAACTGTTTCCTCCAGAGATGATCAGCAGGTCCTGGAGCATCGTTAACCATCGTTAACCATCGTTAACCATCGTTAACCATCGTTAAGCCTTGTTAACCATCATTACACACCATTTAACATCGTTAAATGTCCTCATTCATGTAGAACCTCAGAGTTTCAGATGCAGCTTAATGTGTGACTCTGACCAGAGACGCTCCAGCGTGCAGGAGTCAGAGAGGACCAGCAACCTGGAGTCACTCTGCTAAGTGGCAGCAGAGACAGCCAATCAGAGAGCAGCCTACATGTGGTTGCCAGATCAGCATGAATGGAGCCAGATCTGAGCAGGAACAGAGCGTAATATTCCATCAGCTACAGACTTATAGAACAGACAGTGAGGCTCTGATGGAACCAGGGCTCGTAGCTTCTATGTTAACAGGAGAACAGAGGAACGCTCCATCAGAATGTTGAGGTCTCATCTGAGTTCCCAACTCCTCTCTGGACCAGGTCCAGGTCCGGGTCCAGGTCCAGGTCCAGGTCCAGGTCCAGGTCCAGGTCCAGGTCCCTACCTGCAGGGTGCTGACTCTCTGGTGAAGTCCCAGGGAGCGCTCCACGCCATCGGCCAGGTACGGGTCGTAGAAGATCACGTTGAAGCCGAAGGCCTTCGCACGCAGGGCCACGGCCTGGCCCACCCGACCTACACACACACACACACACACACACAAACTATAAGTAGCAGTAGTGTTATTATTAGTAGTATCTTCTCTGTGAAATGTTGTAAATTGTGTCAGTTGTGTATTGTGCATCACACTGTTGTATCATGAATGTGATGTTCGTTTGGCTGTTGTACAGTACAATCTCTCATCTCCTCTCATCTAATCCCATCTCCTATCCCATCTCACCTCCTTCTATCCCATCTCATCTCCTTCTATCCCATCTCATCTCCTTCTATCCCATCTCACCTCCTTCTATCCCATCTCACCTCCTTCTATCCCATCTCACCTCCTTCTATCCCATCTCATCTCCTTCTATCTCATCTCATCTCCTTCTATCCCATCTCACCTCCTTCTATCCCATCTCATCTCCTTCTATCCCATCTCATCTCCTTCTATCCCATCTCATCTCCTTCTATCCCATCTCATCTCCTTCTATCCCATCTCATCTCCTTCTATCTCATCTCATCTCCTTCTATATCATCTCATCTCCTTCTATCCCATCTCCTTCTATCCCATCTCATCTTCTTCTATCCCATCTCATCTCCTTCTATCCCATCTCATCTCCTTCTATCCCATCTCACCTCCTTCTATCCCATCTCATCTCCTTCTATCCCATCTCATCTCCTTCTATCCCATCTCATCTCCTTCTATCCCATCTCATCTCCTTCTATCCCATCTCATCTCCTTCTATCTCATCTCATCTCCTTCTATATCATCTCATCTCCTTCTATCCCATCTCCTTCTATTCCATCTCATCTTCTTCTATCCCATCTCATCTCCTTCTATCCCATCTCATCTCCTTCTATATCATCTCATCTCCTTCTATCCCATCTCCTTCTATTCCATCTCATCTTCTTCTATCCCATCTCATCTCCTTCTATCCCATCTCATCTCCTTCTATCTCATCTCCTTCTATCCCATCTCATCTCCTTCTATCTCATCTCATCTCCTTGTATCCCATCTCATCTCCTTCTATCCCATCTCCTTCTATTCCATCTCATCTTCTTCTATCCCATCTCATCTCCTTCTATCCCATCTCATCTCCTTCTATCTCATCTCCTTCTATCCCATCTCATCTCCTTCTATCTCATCTCATCTCCTTGTATCCCATCTCATCTCCTTCTATCTCATCTGCTTCTATCCCATCTCATCTCCTTCTATCTCTTCTCATCTCTTCTCATCTCATCTCCTCCTATCTCATCATATCTCATCTTCTACCACAGCCCTTGGGCCTCTTGTTCGGTTGCTGAAGCTGAGACTGAAGCAGCAGATTTACTTTCTCTACTTTAATCAGTGGAAACTTTGCAGGCAGAGCTGCAGGACGCCTCTTCAGCTGAGCTCAGGATAAACCTTCATCTCGTGGAGATGGAAATGAGAAAAATCCTTTATTCCTTAATCCTTTAAACCTTCAGCTGCAGGTCTCAGTGTAGAAACCACCAGAACACCTGCACCAGCTCGTTATTCCTAACCAGGCTGTTTCAGGAGCTGGTCCAGTTCAGCAGTCAAGGTTCTCTGGTGGCTCCTTCATGTGAGAGTGCTGTGGTTAGCCTGGTTCCTCTGCCCAGACCACCTGCTCCTCACCAAGGCCGATCAGTCCCAGCGTCTCTCCTCGGATCCTTGCTGCTCCTGAGGCCACCTCCCGGATCTGCTCCACGCTCTGGACCCGCGTCCCCTCCCGCAGAGCCTGCAGCACACGCATGACGTAGACGTGACATCACAGCCTCCTGTAGAGTCTGGACTCAGAGACCTCAGGAGGACAAACCACTGAATGTGTCCATGTCAGGCTCTGTGAGACCTACAGAGACTGGACCAGCCTGGGACAGCTGTCTCCATCTGTCCTGTCCTCCTGTCCTGCTCGACACTACAGTTATCTATGCTCACACTTTACTGACTGAGGCTGAGGCTGAGGCTGAAACTGAGCTGAGGCTGACTGAGGCTGAAGCTGAGGTTGAGGCTGGCTGAGACTGAGGCTGAGGCTGACTGAGGCTGAGGCTGACTGAGGCTGACCGAGGCTGAGGCTGAGGCTGAGGTTGAAGCTGACTGAGGCTAAGACTGACTGAGGGTGAGGCTGAGGCTGACTGAGGCTGACCGAGGCTGAGGCTGAGGCTGAGGTTGAAGCTGACTGAGGCTAAGACTGACTGAGGGTGAGGCTGAGGTTGAGGCTGACTGAGGCTAAGGCTGACTGAGGGTGAGGCTGAGGTTGAGGCTGACTGAGGCTGAAGCTGAGGTTGAGGCTGGCTGAGACTGAGGCTAACTGAGGCTGAGGTTGAGACTGACTGAGGCTGAGGCTGAGGCTAAAGCTGACGCTGAGGCTGACTGAGGCTGAGGCTGAGGCTGAGGCCGGGGCTGACTGAGGCTGAGGCTGAGGCTGAGGCTGACCTGGTGCAGCCAGGTGGTTCTGCGGTACAGCGTCAGGATGTGACAGAGCGTGGAGTCGGCCGTCTCCTCCACCGAGGCTGCAGGCATGTTACACACAGCTATACCTGGGAGACAGGACGTTAGAGGGTGTTACAGGACATGTGTGTCTGTGTGTGTGTGTCTGTCTGTGAGTGTGTCTGTGTGTCAGTGTGTCAGTGTGTCTGTGTGTCTGATGTTTGTGTGTGTGTGTGTGTATGTGTGTGTGTGTATCTGTTGTTTGTGTGTGTGTGTGTGTGAGTGTGTGTGTGTGTGTGTCTCTGTTGTTTGTGTGTGTGTCTGTGTGTCTGTGAGTGTGTGTCTCTGTTGTTTGTGTGTGTGTGTGTGTCTGTGTGTCTGTGAGTGTGTGTGTGTGTGTCTGTTGTTTGTGTGTGTGTGTGTGTCTGTTGTTTATGTGTGTGTGTGTGTGTGTGTGTGTGAGTGTGTGTGCGTGTCTGTTGTTTGTGTGTGTGTGTGTGTGTGTCTGTGAGTGTGTGTGTGTGTGTCTGTTGTTTGTGTGTGTGTGTGTGTGTGTGTCTGTTGTTTGCATGTGTGTGTGTGTGTCTGTGAGTGTGTGTGTGTGTGCGTGTCTGTTGTTTGTGTGTGTCTGTGAGTGTGTGTGTTCGTGTCTGTTGTTTGTGTGTGTGTGTGTGTCTGTGAGTGTGTGTGTGTGCGTGTCTGTTGTTTGTGTGTGTGTGTGTGTGTCTGTTGTTTGTGTGTGTGTGTGTGTCTGTTGTTTGTGTGTGTGTGTGTGTGTGTGTGTCTGTTGTTTGTGTGTGTGTGTGTGTGTCTGTGAGTGTGTGTGTGCGTGTCTGTTGTTTGTGTGTGTGTGTGTGTGTGTGTGTGTGTGTGTGTGCGTGTCTGTTGTTTGTGTGTGTGTGTGTGTGTGTGTGTGTGTGTGTGTGTGTGTGTGTGTGTGTGTGTGTGTGTGTCTCACCCAGCTCTCCTGCTGACTTGATGTCGATGTTGTCGTAGCCGCTGCCGATACGGACGATGATGCGTAGAGCTTTGAACTTCTCCAGATCTTCTCTCATCAGAGTGATGGTGTGATACATCAGAGCTCCCACCGCCTCGTTCAGCACCTGCACACACGCACACCAGTCCAAAGATACAATCTCCTTATTTCCAGATCATGTTCATATATTATGTTTGCACAAGGTGTTGGCCTTCCTATGCTTCTTAAGCTGAGTTGACAAAACAATCAATTCTTCATCATAAGCAAGCCCCAACCCTCCGTGATGTCACCCATCAGTTTGTGAAGGATGCGAATGAAGCCAGGAGTTTGAGTTGCAGGATGCTGCCACTCCTCCAGTGGAGCCAGCAGAAACCAGAGGGTGGGTAGAGGGGGGGGACGTATAGAACTCTTCACCTCCATCCTCCTCAACTGTCCCACTGATCCATACGATCCATACTGGATATCAGAGAATAACCTGGCCATACTAACCAGGTAAACACAGTCTACTGGTCCAGCTAATGTGACCCTCTCTCTGCTCTGTGAGGCTCCCTGTCAATCAAATGGACCCGCCCACATTCATTCATTTCTTTAAGCTCTGATATCTTATTAATCATGGAATTATTTGCTAATCGACCTCCATATTCCACGCTTGCATGGGGAACTTTAGCTGTGAAGCCGGAGTGAGTTATGAAATAAAATGACTGAATGAGTATTTCATGATTGAAAATGGGTTTATTGACTGGGTGTGTATTGGAGAAAGTGTTTTTGGAGCCAGGCCTAGAGGATCTCCGTGGTACTGCAAGAAAAGTCACTTTAGCGTTGGCTTCATTTTTCGTACCAGAGGACTACGTCTGTCTTTTATACAGGCTATGCTCATAATTCATGTTGTTTTGGCAGCAGCCATCTTGTTTATCCACAGCTGCTTGTGGCCACAATAATAAAGTTAATTAAAGCTTTTATTACAACAAACGTCAAATAAACTCTGAATTTGATCAATTATGGTGTTGATACTATTGTGACACTGAATGCGTCACCTGGAGATAAAGGAAATGAACCATCGTCTCTGATTCTCCAGGGAGAACATGTGAAAGGTAAATGACCAATCAGAATCTGGTTAAAATAAAAATCCAAAAATAAAATCATCATATGGCCAGAATAGCCTGTAAGCTGGATAACCAGCAACCTCTCCTCCTTTCATTTGGCATTGAGCAAAAACACAGTCAAAATCTGTTCTATTATAGAAGTGATCTGTGTGTGTTGTACTTCCTCTCTCTCCCTGTCTGTGGGCACTACTGACCCACTCACACTGTTTGACCCACGTCCACACTCTGTCTCCTCCTCACATGTTCACCTCCTCCCTCTGCTCCTCTACCTCTGTTCTGTCTTCACCTCCAGTTCAAACAATGAGAAAAACAAAACAACAGGACGGGTGTGTGTGTGTGTGTGTGTGTGTGTGTGTGTGTGTGTGTGCCTGGACCTTCTCGTGGATCTCCTGGGTGCTCTGGGCGTCACAGAAGGCCACTGTGGCCACGTCCTTCAGGATGGGCATCTCCACCGTGCAGTCCCGGCCGTCCAGCAGCGCCACCAGGGGGCGGGGGTGCATCGGCCCGTTCATGATGGGGGGTCTTATGCCTGCACACACACACACACACACACACACACACACACACACACACACACACACACAGAAGAAATGGGAGATACAGTTAGAAGAGCTGAATGAAGAAACCACCTCCACCTCTGCTCTCAGACCACATTCATTCACTCAAGAGTAGGTTTTGTTGTTATCTATTGTAATCTGCAATATTAGTTAGTACTAATTAGTTTTACTATTTCCAGAATGTGTGCTGCTCCCTCCAGCAGCTCCATCACTGAGATGTCCTCCAGGAGGATCCTGTAGCTTGACTTCAAACTTTTTGGTTCTTATTAAGATAAAAACCCTAGAGGTTTGATAAACATAGAAGTTCTAGATATTTTATTTAATTTAAGAGTTAATTTCTTATTTTAAGTGTTCACCTTAATGCAAGTTCATTTCACTTGGTGTTTTTGTTTCATTTGTGCGTGGTGCAAAAAACAACCCAGAAAACAGAGCCACAGAGATGTCATATTGACAGCGGTTGTTAATATTTTGTTTGGATTTCAGATTTTCCTCTGTTTATTCTTGAAAAAACATCTGAATGAGTGAAAATAAAATGCACCATAAACAGCTCACATAAAGTGACTCTGAATCAAATCATCTTGAGTCTGTGTTCCTGCAGAGTTGCCTTCTTGCAACACATGAGGTTGATTTCCCTCAGCCTCAACTTCATTGTTGTCCTGCTCCTATCCGTGGTGTAATGTGTTGTGGACAATACAACAGACCACTACGATTTGGGCCACTTTGAATCTGCTTTTCAGCATCTCGATCGTGTGCTCTGCAATGTTCCGCATATATGGTAAGGTGGACCGCAGAGAGAGAGTGAGGGACGTTGTGCAGCCCAAAATTTGAGACTTTGCGGCTTTGGTCGCTTCGCCCTGTGGAACTGGCCACACCAGTAGGCGGAGTCTAGAGTCCAGGCTCAAAACCCCGTCAACAACCAGGAAGAGCTCATTTTCCAACCAGGAAGAAGAAGTGTTTGTTGTTGTGATGGTAGATGAGAGACTTGTCGAGGAAGTCCGCTGTTACACCCGCCTCTATAATCCAGCCCTGTAATCTATAATCTGCAACCCGCCTCTATAATCCAGCCCTGTAATCTATAATCTATAACCCGCCTCTATAATCCAGCCCTATAATATATAATATATAACCCATCTCTATAATCCAGCCCTATAATCTATAATCTCTAATCCGCCTCTATAATCCAGCCCTATAATCTATAATCTATAACCCGCCTCTATAATCCAGCCCTATAATCTATAATCTATAACCCGCCTCTATAATCCAGCCCTGCCAGAGGACAGAGACAGTTTCCACTGGCCAGACTCATAGAGATAGCACATACGCTAGGACCAGAGCTGTTTACATCTCGTTCTTCTCCGTGTGGGGCAGGACATGCAGGACATGCAGGAAGCGGGGGGGTGGTACGCCGTGCACGCAAGCCTTAAACTGCTGTGCTTGCAGAAGCTTGCACGGGCCTTTAGGAGATCGAATTACAGCCACCTTAATATTTTGGGCCATGTTGCAGCCATTGTGCGCAAAACTTGGAGGATTTGTGTATTATATTTAGCTGCAATCATAATGACCCTGATCATTGCCAGGTTTGATAAATGGTTTTGCGTGTGCTAATATTTCTAATTTGCATTTTTTGCTCACAGGAGCAGGAACACCCCAAGTTGCATATGCATTAAGGCGAGGTGCTAAATGTCCATCACGTGCTGTCCTCCTCTCTGTGAACACTCAGTCCACAGTGAGCACCGTTAGTAGATCAGCTTGCACATTTTTTTGCGGGTGACATCACGTTTGCGCAAGTTTTAATACTGGAGTACTAATACTAGAGTTAATGTACTGTAATGTAATGTAATAATAGAGTTAATGTAAACACCTGCAGCAGCAGGTGGACCTTATTACCATGGATAAACATCAAGAAAAATCTCTTTGGTTCAGAGAGAAACTGAGACACAGCTACTGATGATGAGATGTTTGTGTGTGTGAACCTCCTTAAGTCAACTGGTTCCTCCAGACTTCACAAAACGTCTTCACAGCTTCTGACTGAAACATGACTCTACTGTTTAGTTTGTTTAGTCTGTTTGTTCCTCTGATGGACCATGTTCCTGTCTGAATGCAGGTGGAGCTGCAGCCTGGAGCAGATCCAGTGTTTGTGAGCTGGATCCAACCTAGAGAGAGCTTCAGGATCTTCTGGTTTAGGCTGCAGAGCTGCTGGTCCTCAGCAGAGAAGAGTTCTGTCTCTTTATTCCAGGTGAGATTCTGAATTTTTTGACAGCATTAAACAAGTCTTCCTCCAGCAGCAGCAGAGCTCAGACTCCTGGTTCTACAGGCTGAATGTGACAGACAGCCTGAAGCTGCAGAGATCTGCAGATGGAACCTGATCTGGCGCAGCAGCACAAAGAGCAATCAGGTGAAACTGAACACCGCTCCCAGGAACAGGATTCACTCACATCCATGGAAAATCGATGGTTCAGAGTGGAGTAAGAGGAAGCAGCAACAGGCTGAAGATCCCTGGAGCAGCAGAGCAGCACGTTGGGTTACATAGCTGCAGCTGCAGAGTTTCTGGAGAGCAGCACAGATTCCAGACATTTCTCCGGCTTGGTCAGAGAGAGGAGGAAATAACTGTCATTCCAGCTCCGAGCATGACCTCACACACACACACTTTACTTCAACAGTCTAACTGTGACTGCTTTCTCGTAATCTCAAATCAATCAAATTCAAATTATAATCAAATCACCATTTCCTGCTCTCTCATCTTGAATTCTCCTCTCTTTCTCTCTCTCTCTATTCATCCAGCTCTGCTCTTCAGTCTTTGGGAATCTGACTTAATCTCTCTATGAGGAATTTACATGCCATGTTCTGCAGGTGCAGGAACAGATGATCTCCAGAGTTCAACTCTGGATGTTCCCATCGGTTCAGTCTGAGGAACCAGACCTGATCAGATCAAATTTGCTACTGCTGATTTATCTGCATCAGCATCATCATCATGAACCTTCCTCAGTTATTGTTTCATTGGAGAAACATTGTAGCTGTGACTGTAGCTGTGGCTGAAGCTGGGGAGCAGGTTTCTCTCCCATTCAAAATTGGGGACACTTTCAGGGAGAAAGGGCAGCCAAATTGGGGACTGTCCCCGGAAATCCAGGACGTCTGGTCACCCTACTGTAGCTGTGACTGTAGCTGTAACAAGCTGTGACTGTAGCTGTGACTGTAGCTGTAACTAGCTGTGGCTAGCTGTGACTGTAGCTGTGACTGTAGCTGTAACTAGCTGTGACTAGCTGTGACTGTAGCTGTGACTGTAGCTGTAACTAGCTGTGACTAGGTGTGACTGTAGCTGTGACTAGCTGTGACTGTAGCTGTGACTAGCTGTGACTGTAGCTGTGACTACCTGTGACTGTAGCTGGGACTAGCTGTGACTGTAGCTGTGACTGTAGCTGTAACTAGCTGTGACTGTAGCTGTGACTGTAGTTGTGACTACCTGTGACGAGGTGTGACTGTAGCTGTGACTAGTTGTGACTGTAGCTGTGACTACCTGTGACTGTAGTTGTGACTAGCTGTGACTGTAGCTGTGACTGTAGCTGTAACTAGCTGTGACTGTAGCTGTGACTAGCTGTGACTGTAGCTGTGACTACCTGTGACTAGCTGGGACTGTAGCTGTGACTGTAGCTGTAACTAGCTGTGACTGTAGCTGTAACTAGCTGTGACTAGCTGTGACTGTAGCTGTGACGGTAGCTGTGACTGTAGCTGTGACTAGCTGTGACTGTAGCTGTGACTGTAGCTGTAACTAGCTGTGACTGTAGCTGTAACTAGCTGTGACTGTAGCTGTAACTAGCTGTGACTGTAGCTGTGACTGTAGCTGTGACTAGCTGTGACTGTAGCTGGGGCTGTAGCTGTGACTAGCTGTGACTGTAGATATGACTGTAGCTGTGACTAGCTGGGGCTCAGGGGGTGTTTTTAGGGGTGCCAAGGCACCCCCGTGGAAATGCTCGGCACCCCCTGACTCAGCGCATTTTTTAAATATTATATTATGCGGACTCCGCATAATAAAATATTTTATAAATACCTAATAATTCTGCACTCAGTGTATTTATAAATGTTATTTATAAATCTGAGTGCGTCATTTTGTTAGAGACAATGTGCGTCAGAAAAAAATGTGCGTTGGCACCCCTAAAGACCAGATGCTAAAATCGCCCCTGCTGGGGCTGTAGCTGTGACTAGCTATGACTGTAGCTGTGACTGTAGCTGTGACTAGCTGTGACTGTAGCTGTAACTAGCTGTGACTAGCTGTGACTGCAGCTGTGAATGTAGCTGGAACTAGCTGGGGCTGTAGCTGTGACTAGCTGTGACTGCAGCTGTAACTAGCTGTGACTGTAGCTGGAACTAGCTGGAACTAGCTGGGGCTGTAGCTGTGACTAGCTGTGACTGCAGCTGTAACTAGCTGTGACTGTAGCTGGAACTAGCTGGAACTAGCTGGGGCTGTAGCTGTGACTAGCTGTGACTGCAGCTGTAACTAGCTGTGACTGTAGCTGGAACTAGCTGTGACTGTAGCTGTAACTAGCTGTAACTAGCTGTGACAAGCTGTGACTGTAGCTGTAACTAGCTGTGACTGTAGCTGTGACTGTAGCTGTAACTAGCTGTGACTGCTCGAACTAGCTGGAACTAGCTGGGGCTGTAGCTGTGACTAGCTGTGACTGTAGCTGTAACTAGCTGTGACTGTAGCTGGAACTAGCTGGAACTAGCTGGGGCTGTAGCTGGGGCTGTAGCTGTGACTAGCTGTGACTGTAGCTGTAACTAGCTGTGACTGTAGCTGGAACTAGCTGTAACTAGCTGTGACTAGCTGTGACTGTAGCTGTAACTAGCTGTGACTGTAGCTGTGACTAGCTGGGGCTGTAGCTGTACTAGCTGTGACTGTAGCTATGACTGTAGCTGGGACTAGCTGGGGCTGTAGCTGTGACTAGCTGTGACTGCAGCTGTAACTAGCTGTGACTGTAGCTGTGACTACCTGTGACCATGGATGTATAATAAGAACTGGATGCCGGATCTAGCATGGCGGCCCATTCATTCCTATGTAACCCTGCTCACTGAGTCACTCCTATCAGGCAACACGGGACCATGAACCAATCCGCGTTCGGGAGAAGCACGGAGAAAGTGTGGCGAGATGACACGAATGCGCTTTGAGAGTGCATGTGAACTGCTGTGATGTCACACTGTGCTGTGAAACTTTTTAGTAACTTTTCTGTCATTACATTTTTTTTTTTGATAAATGAGAAGTCCATGAATTAAAAATACGCAATAGAAGGATCAGTAATTAGCTATGTCTGCAGCTGAGGACGTCCTGTCAACAGTTTTACAGCCGTCTCTTTTACTATTGCTGTCTATGGGGAAAATGCTTTTTGGGCCCAATGGGATTTCTGATGCAATACCAGGGTTGGCCACTGGGAAAAATCGGCTGGCCGGCAGAGGGGTGGCGCCCTATCCAGTTCTTATTATACATCCATGCCTGTGACTACCTGTGACTACCTGTGACTACCTGTGACTACCTGTGACTACCTGTGACTGTAGCTGGGGCTGTAGCTGGGACTGTAGCTGGGGCTGTAGCTGGGGCTGTAGCTGGGACTGTAGCTGGGACTGTAGCTGGGGCTGTAGCTGTGACTAGCTGTGACTGAAGCTGTGACTAGCTGTGACTGAAGCTGTAACTAGCTGTGACTAGCTGTGACTGTAGCTGTGACTGTAGCTGGGACTAGCTGGGGCTGTAGCTGTGACTAGCTGGGGCTGTAGCTGTGACTAGCTGTGACTGTAGCTGTGACTAGCTATGACTGTAGCTGGGACTAGCTGTGACTGTAGCTGGGACTAGCTGGGGCTGTAGCTGTGACTAGCTGTGACTAGCTGTGACTGTAGCTGGGGCTGTAGCTGGGACTAGCTGTGACTGTAGCTGTGACTGTAGCTGGGACTAGCTGGGGCTGTAGCTGGGACTAGCTGTGACTGTAGCTGGGACTAGCTGTGACTGTAGCTGTGACTGTAGCTGGGACTAGCTGGGGCTGTAGCTAGGACGAGCTGGGGCTGTAGCTGTGACTAGCTGTGACTAGCTGTGACTGTAGCTGGGGCTGTAGCTGGGACTAGCTGTGACTGTAGCTGTGACTGTAGCTGGGGCTGTAGCTGCAGGGCCTGATCTAGCTGTGGAACTCTGTAAATTATAGCCACCTTGTGATTGCTGTTTTGGGAAATGAAGCCTGTTATTTGCAGTGTGACACTGCTGCTGCTGAGGCCTCCAGTCAGGACTTCACCAGCTCAGCCTGACTCCACCTTGTCTGTGGTTAACATCTACATCTGTCAAGAGACCTTCAGCAGCTCCTGCTCTGCACCTCCTCATTCATAAAGAAAGCCGCTCTTCTTTGTTTAACATCAACATCTGTTTATAGAGGTAATTTCATTTTAAGAGAGACCTGTTGACATAGCATCATGTCTGCAAGTATGGGATAGAAACCCAATCAGGGCTCAGCCTCTGTGTGGTTGCCAGGTCATCATGAAAGGGGCTAGATCTGAGCAGGAACAGAGTACAATATTCCCAAAGCTACAAACAGAGTGTAGAGCAGACTGAGCTCTGATGGACCCAGAGCTCATAGCTTCTATGTTAACACCAGAGAATGAGGAGGAAACACTGTTCAAAGAACAGAACTCTTAATTTGACATTTGTGCGCTACTCTCAGTGTAACCTGTAATTACTGTCTCTGACCCACATGGTCAGAGCCCTGCAGCGAGTCACAACATGTCTGCTTCACTTGATTTGTCCTTCCACATGAAGAAGAGTCTCCTGCTGGGAACCTGCTTCTAATCAGAGCACCACAACTCAGGTCTGCAGCCCAAGACGGACCTCATACACTCACCTGTCTGGAAACTTGGAGCTCAGCAAAGAGACTGGTGTCAGTGATCGAGGCTCATTGATCAGATCAGAGGACGCAGGAAGTCAAAACACCAGTCAATACATCCATCAACTTCCAGCAACAGCTGATTTAGGATGAAGCAGTGAATTCACACTGACTGAGACTCTGGAGATGTCAACATTTAGGACTGAGATACTACGTAACTCCACGTATCCAGCCTCAGACACATGATCAGACCTGGAAACTCCTTCACAGGAGAAATGCTGCAGCTTCTCAACACATTATGAGAAGGAGAAGAAGAAGGAGAAGGAGACGTGTATGTTCTGGACTGAGGCTGAACCTGGGGCTGTGCTGCTGTAGATGTTGAGGGAGGTGACCAGGATGAATCTCTGGATGCTGCTAACATGGGAATGGAGATATGTAGAAGAAGTAGGTGAACCAGTGGAGGAGGAGGAGGATACGTACTGGTCTGAACCAGCTGTAAACCTCTGGAAGATTGTGAGAAGCAGCTGTTGTGTTGCTACAAAGCAGAAGAACACTAGTGGCCACGCTCCTTCTACTGTCCCATGGTCCAGACCAGGAGGAGACCATCAGGAGAGCAGGAGAAGGAGGAGAGCAGGAGGAGAAGAGCAGGATGTGAGGAGGATTCAGAAATGAGAGGAGGACATAATGTAGTGTGAGATCAGGCTGTGATCGGCTCTGATCTGATCTGCAGCAGAAGACAGAGAGATGAAGATTCTAGAAGAACCTCAGGTAACCTCAGGTAAACTACCTGAATGAGCTCAGTGGGACCAAGCTGCTCCACACTGTTCTCCTGTGACCTTGGACTGTGGAGCTGTCAGGTTCTGATCCAGACGCACGGGACAGGAAGAGACAGAGCTGCAGCTGGATGATGTCATTGGGACCTGATGACATCACAGATCAGGATCTGAGTCGCCACCTAGCACATTCAACCTGAGCCCAACAGGCAACCAATCAGCATCTGGCTGGAGAAGCGCCCAGCACCCACCGCCCTACACACACACACACCCTTCCTCCTCCTCCTCCTCCTAATCCTCCTCCACCTCCGCCACCTCCTCCTCCTCCTCAGCATTTTGATCCCATTTTCTAGAACAGTCTCTTCCAGCATCAGGAGCATCTGTCACCTGTGTGTGCACCCAGCTGTGTGTGTGTGTGTGTGTGTGTGTGTGTGTGTGTGTGTGTGTGTGTGTGTGTGTGTGTGTGTGTGTGTGTGTGTGTGTGTGTGTGTGTGTGTGTGTGTGTGTGTGTGTGTGTGTGTGTGTGTGTGTGTGTGTGTGTGTGTGTGTGAAGCAGCTTCTCTCTGTGAAAGAAGCACAATGAAAGGGAAATATGTGTCATGTCCTTGCTGGCCCTCGAAGGAGAGAGAGAGACAGAAACAGAGAGAGAGAGAGATCTATTTCTGTCGTTACAAATGGACGTGTTCACTCAGCTTCAATAGCACAGATCTGCCTCTCCAGACATGCACACACACACACACACTGGAAGCTGGAGAACAGGCTAAACAATAACTGAGTAAAATTAGGAAGCGAGGAGGAGGAGGTGGAAAAAAGGAGAGAAGAGAGAGAGAGAGAGAGAAGGGGGAGGGGAGGAGGAAGCAGAAACACTGTAGTTCACACACACACACACACAGTCAGCCAGTCGGAGCGTGTTTACCTAGAGGCATGCCTTTGTTGAGGAGATGAGAGCTTCCCATGGCGTGTTCCCCAGCACACGGAGCTGCTGCAGCCGCACGCACATCCACTGGATCCCGTCAGCATATGGCGGCGCTGCCTTCCTCCCTCGTCCCTCCTCTGCCCCTCAGTGACAAGCACACACATGTGCTCCCCCTCTCCTCCCTCTCTCTCTCTCCCTTCCCTGCCCTCCCCTCACTCTCTCTATCTTCACCCTCCCTCTCTCCCTCACTTCTATCACAGCCGGATCCCTCTGTCTCTGACACTGCACGCACACACACGGGCAGACACACACTGAATACAAACAGTGCTGCATTTATGAGAGTGGGAGAGACAGAGCACAGTGTGTGTGTGAGAGAGAGAGCAAGAGAGAGAAATAGAGAGAGAGAGAGCAGGAATGGGGAGGAGCCTGTGTTGGCAAAAATTCACCTTTTGTTTCCGACAGGAACAGAGTTCTCTCACCCAACAAGAGTGAGAGACAGCAGACACACACACACGCACACACACACACACACACACACACACCTGCAGCTGATCACAGGTGACCTGAGGTGTCCAGGTGTGACGTCTGTCTGTTGTAACTGTGTCCCTACAGTATGAGCGCAGCATGCAGTGGCACTGTCATAGTCGTAAATTGACATAAATATTTTCAGTTGATTAAATAATGTTGTAACTTTCATGACTGTGATTACTGACAGCAGAAATCTGTAGTTAAAGCTAATTAATGAATTTGATAATTAAATCCTCAGTTCCCTGAAGGACCTGGAGCAGTTGGGGGGGGGGGGGGGCTTCAGCGTTGGCTTCATTTTTCGGACTGGAGGACTACGTCCATCTTTTACACAATAACATAGAAGCTATGAGCTCTGGTTCCATCAGAGCTTCAGAGTCTGTTGTACATCCTGTTTGTAGCCAAGGGAATATTACGCCCTGTTCCTACTCAGATCTGGCTCCTTTCATGCTGATCTGGCAACCACACATTGGCTGTCTTTGCTGCCACTTACATGAAGATGACGTGACTTTACGTTCCTTGTTCTCAGCGTAGTTCCTCAGCTTGTTCCTGAACATACATCACCTTCTGCCTCTGCTCAGATTCATCTTTAGCTGCATTTAAAACCTAGAACACACACACACACCGAGTCAGTGTTTGGTGCAAACGTTCTCGCACCTCTGCTGAGGGAGGGAGGAGCATCACCTCCTCCTCCCTCGTTATCTTCACCTCCTGTTTCTCCATCTTCCGCCCTCCACTCCTTTCTCTCCTCCTTACTCATTCTCCATCCACCCGGCTCACTCAGCATTCCTACGTCTTTCTTCATCTCCCCACATCCTCTTCCTCCTTCCCCTCCCTGCTACTCCTCCTCCCTCTCCAGTCACTGCAGCGTGTCTAATGTCTCAACGACACACACACACACACACACACGGGTTGTCTGTCACACTACAGTTGCAGTAAAACACAGTGGCTGCTGCATGAGACGTAAACGTGCAGAGATGCGCGCGCGCGCACACACACACACACACACACACACACACACACACACACACACACACACACACACACACACACACACACACACACACACACACACCATCACTTCGTTTTCGTCCATTTCGCCCACCAGCTGCGCGGGACAGAGGGGGCAGGGCCAGCAGCATTAAGGAGCCAATAATCAACTACTCTGGTCTAAAATAGCCAATCAGAGGAGGCCGCGTCTGGACAGCAGCCAATGGTGTCGTGATTATCAACGTTGAGGGCGGGAGCTGCACTCACACCGGAAAAGCACCATAGATACACGCAGAGAGCGGGACGCCTCCTCCGCTCATGGCGGCCATCTTGCCCCGGGCAGCTCCTCACCCATTACATTGTGTTGGCACTGGTACATGAGCTTTGTAGATACATGCTCAGATTTCAACCGATTTTCAAACGGTTTGGTTTGTAATAAACGTTAAATATGTATCTATGATACTGAGTAGTTGTGTGGAATGTCTTATCCTAAAAAATAGATAATCCCAGCGAGATCAGAGCAGTAACTGCAGAGCAGATCTCTGACCTTACCTCTGTTCCTCCACAGGCTCCACGGGTTCTACCAGAAAATTAACCGTGGTAAGACGGCCGACCTGTGCAGACATTCTTTACTCCGCCGTGAGACATCTAGCTCTCTATTTATATCTATGCACAGCACCCTATCACGCTATGTAACTTGTGTATAGCATCGTATAGACTTATATTACGTTGTTACTTGTGTTGGCTGTGCGTATTGAACACTGTATAACTTCAGAAGACAACACAACACAGTTACTCAGTCTGCCTTACAGAACACTTTCCTACCATCCACCATAGGGCTTCATCACAAAATTCACCACAAATAATTAGAAGTAATCAGTGTTGGGAGGACCAGAGCCATTTTGCCACAGAAATGCTATTGGCTGGCACATCACTCAATCACATAAAGGGAGTGCTGTTGGAATGCGGAAGCAGGTGCTAACAAACTATTACTATCACATCTATGTTTACAATCCTCCTAGTCGCCTCATCTCATTGACCTCAGACCTTGATAATTCATTAAGACATAGATGAAATTTAATTGCCAAGTTCTTGAGTTCTGGTTGAAGGTTCCTTTCTGGCCTCTCAAAGCTTCATGACTCACCATGAAACAGGAAGTTGCATTAAACTTGCTGTAATTCAGCTACACTTTGTCCAAATTGCATCCGTTTTGTTAATGGACCGTCAGTGCACACAGCCATGTGTCAATATTCAATATTCATTCAACCGCTGTAGTAGTCTTATGAAGTGCGTCACCATTTGAAGTATTGAGCTACTTGATCCAGCAGATGGAGCTGTTTCAAGCAGCTCTGATGCAGCAAAACTTGCACAGAACAAGTCACCACTGTGTAGTTTAGTTGTAATAGTACTGTGTGTCATTGATTAGCCTTTAATCATCTGTTATATACGTGTTGTATGAATGTCTGTATGTATGTGTACAGTGCAAGGGCCCGCTCAACACTATGCACAGTTTTAATAACATATTGAACTTTCCCCATTGTGGGACAATCAAAGGCAGATTCTACAGTAAAATTCTCATATCAGTGCATAAAGAGATGTATGTATGTAATCATATGTACAAAAGTACATATGAAAAACAGAACATTTTGTAAAATACAGTATAATAATACAGATATATATGTATAGATGATGATGATAATGATAAAGTCAAACGTTACAATTGTGTATTATGCATACATGCACCTGTCTGTCAACCTCAATAATAAAGTTGCAGATGATGCCTCAGTTGTCCTCAACACATCAAAAACAAAGCTGATCACAGACCTCAGGGGGTCAAAGTTCAAAGGGAACAGTACGGTGAGAGGCCATAGACATGGTGGTGTCTGCCTGTCCAAACAGCTAACATGGTCGATCAACACCTCCCAGCTGGTGAACGGAGAACAACAGAGAAACTGGGACACTGAGGCAGATTAAACTCCCCAAAAAACGCTGTTCAGTATTTATTTGTTCATGTGTTTTCAAATGTCCTTGTTGACGCTCTTCTTCTGTTGTCTTACCTCTGCAGTAATGTCAATATCCACTCTGGGAGACAGGCTTATCTTACTGAAGAGAGGGGAAGAATAGAATGCCTTTTATTGCCACTATACTCATCTGCAGTGAGTAGCAGCATCCTGCCTACAGGGGGCAGCAGGTAGCAGCTGTGTGCAGTAGCAGCACCCTGCCTGCAGGAGGCAGCAGAAGGCATTAGCAGCATCCTGCCTGCAGGGGGCAGCAGGGGGTGTTTGTCTCTACAGCAAGATCCAAGATGGCGGTGCAGGAGACGGCGGCCCAGCTCTCCATGGCTCTGAAGGTCCAGGAGTACCCGACCCTTAAGGTACCGGACCTCCGAACCGGGGCCCGGGCCCGGGCAGGAGGGCTGCAGCGTGCGGAGGGGCTGGAGGGGAGCTGGGAGGTGGGAGGCTGGGGGGCAGGGGGGGTAAGGTTCCGTCCGGACCGGGTCCAGAAAACAGCGAGCAGACCCAGAGAGATCAGTTCGGACCGATGCTCAGCCGGGACCAGGGTAGAGCAGGCTGGACCCGGGGTCTGGAGGCCCCGGGCTGGACCTGGAACTGGAGCTGATAATCAACATTCATCATTCTGATGAAACCGTCCTACCGTGCTAACGGCCAGGAGACGAACCTGCTCCAGGTCTGGTCCAGGCGAGACTCAGGCTGTGGCCTGGTACCGGACACAGAACCGGGACCGGTACACACCCAGGACGAGACGTCACAGGCCGGAGCGGCTGCTGGTTTTGACTAGAATGGGGTTTGGATAGATCTGATAGGAGGGATGGAGCGGACCGTTCTGGAGGGCCTGGTGGTTCTGATGGTCCGGATAGATGTAGTGGTGCTGGGTGTGATGGGAGTGATAGGTGGTTCTGGTGGGTCTGACATCAGTAGGTCAGTACTGATCCTTGTGATGGTTCTCTCATCCTGAAGATGGCCCTCTTCAGTCTGATGGATATGGTGGCAGCTCTGTTGGTTCTGGTG
>CM055195.1:476263-488763 GCA_029224185.1 Karalla daura
ACCTGCACACTTACAATGCAGTTTTGTACAATTACATATATTGTATCAGTAAACAAATCAAAGTATACACCTGAAGCAGGTTGTATACTTGTAAAATGTGGAAAAAAAAGAACACAGATGATAGAACATGCTAAATTCAAATGTGGTTTCTGTAGTTTCTGTCGTCCAGACATCAGGTAACTTCTGGTCACGAGAGACGACCTGAGTCAGGCTCTGGCTCTGGTTAGTATGTCCCTGAGTTGAAACTCTCTGCTCCTCCTCCTCCTCTGCTCTTTCAGGACCTCCTGGATCCAGCTCGTTGGAAGATGCTGATCCAGCAGTTCCGCTATGATAACTACAGACTGCACCAGCTGGGGAACAACTCAGTGTTCACCATCACCCTGCAGGCCGGTCTGTCCGCCATCAAGACCCCGTATCCTGACCTCGCTAGCACCGCACATCTCCTTCCTCCTCCTCCTGCTGCTCCTCCTCCTCCCTCTGTCTCTGAGTCCTGCCTCTGTGCTAACTGATGAAAATGCAAATGAAGGATGGTGTATTCTGCATCCAATGTGAGTGAGTGAGTGAGTGAGTGAGTGAGTGAGTGAGTGAGTGAGTGAGTGAGTGAGTGGGTGAGTGGGTGAGTGGGTGAGTGGGTGAGTGGGTGATGTGACAGGCTCTACCATCAGAGTCTAGGTAGTTGTGGTCTAACAACAGGACTTCCCTCTGAGACGTTGGGTCCTTGACCTGTGTCCTGCTCCAGTCAGTGCTACAAGGAGGACGGGACGTCCAAGAACCCGGACTGTCCCGTCTGCAGTAAGTCCCTCAACAAGCTGGCCCAGCCGCTGCCCATGGCCCACTGCGCCAACTCCAGACTAGTGTGTAAGATCTCTGGGGAGGTGATGAACGAGAACAACCCCCCCATGATGCTGCCCAACGGCTACGTCTACGGATACAACGTGAGTGGATGGATGGACAGGTGGACAGATCAAATGATTAATAGATTGATAGATGGACATTTGATGGATCGATATTTGATAGCAGATGAGAGATCGATATTTGATGGATTGATGGATAGATGCTTAATGGATAGATCTTTATCGGTTCGCATGTATCATTACACATACTGTTGGGTATCTCCCAGTGTCAGTGTCCAGTATAAACCAGTGTGGTTGTCTTCTCCTCCAGTCTCTCCTCTCCATCCGTCAAGATGATAAAGTGGTTTGTCCCAGAACCAAAGAGGTCTTCAACTTCTCTCAGGCTGAGAAGGTCTACATCATGTGATCACACTCTTCACCTGTGACCGGGGGCAGAGTGGAGCAGTGCAGCACCCCCCCCCCCCCCCCCCCCAACATGATGGGCCCTAGATGGCCTGACACCCCCCCACCCCCCCAGAGGCTGGAGCTGTCCTCTGCCTGTTTGGACGAGGACAGGTGAGGAGGAGCTGTTTGATCATGAAGCACATGGACTCCAGACATCACTAGTCATCACTCTGCTCTGGTGGTTAGAGACGAGCAGAGCAGCTGAGGGTATTCATCTAGCTAGATTATTTGGTTTTACTACAACAAATAAAACTTGCTGAGGTTCCTTTGACTATGTCCTGTCACCAGTTGTGTTCCTTTGTTACTCAGACAGCTCTCAGTGAGCCGCTGAACTTCCTCCACTACCGTTGCTCCTTTTCTTCTGGACCAGCGAGTGGCTGCTAGCAGCTCTGATGTGCCGCATGCTGTTCTCTCCCTTTGTCCCGTAGCCAGGTGTTGTGTTGGGGGTGAGGGGGCATTGACTCGTCTCCTCTTCAAATGTAAATAGTAGGTAGGAGTAGATCGTCCTCTAGTCTTGACAATGGAGATTAAACTTCTACGAAGATTGCTGTGTGAACTGAACAAGTTATCAAGTCTCTGGGTGTTTTAAACCAGACGTAACCCACGCTGTCCTCACATTAACCGGTTGCTGAGTGCAACCTCCCATTTCTGAGGAACAACTTATTTTCAAGGACTTGGTAGAACTTCTCGTGGTGTCTTGACCACCATGATGACATTTACACAACATTCAAACACAACCATTTCTGATGTTCTTTTTATTATTAAACAAACTGTCTTCCTGTGTGTGAGGTTTGACATTTTTAGTTTTCTTCAACTTGTTTCTCTTTTTTCTTAAAACAAAGGACAAAACATTTCAGCTAACTTACAATTTACTTTGTCCAGTATACAGTTTCATAACTATTTTTCCAATAATGAGCTGATATTTTTCTCAGTCTCGAATGCTGCATATGTTGAAGCTGCTTTAAGCACCAACACTGGGTGCACACAAACCTTTCCTACTTGTTAGTCCTTGCACACGCCTGCCTTGATCCAAAAATGCATCGAGAGGCTGGACCACAGCATCAGCTGCTGTTTTTAACCTGCCTCTGGTTGGAAATTAAAGGATCGTGACTTGTGAATCTGAAAGGTCGAAGTCTGTGACCACAAACGCAGAAGTAACTCTTGAATTCTGAAACTCCAAACACCCGTTCCAATCCAGTTCCACATCAAACTCTAAATCTCTTCTTCCATTTGTTGTGTGACAAACCAAAAGATGCCTCATTTGTGTCCATAAATGATCTGGAACTGATTGTCCTGTCTGGTTTATGTTGGTAGAATAGAGAAGGGATTGTTTCATGAGCAACATAAAGATTTCAGTGAACTTTGAGTGTTTCTTTATTTGTGGCGTCCTCTTTGTTCTGTGGGCTCTAAAATCTGCATGTGGAGCCGAGTTGGTAGGTGTGACCTCAGCGTTTCATTCCATTCTTTTTACATGGAAATGTCACTGTTTACAGTCTTCACCTGAAACTGTGTCTGGGCTGTGGAGGTGTTAACTCTCACAGTTTTCAGTGTTTTGTGTCTGGCAGGAAAACGCTTGAGTCACTCATGTGCAGTAGGGAGCTGATGATCCCTGCCACCCACAAATTAGCCCATGAATTAATTATTTTACCATGAAATAATTATTGAATGGTGCCAAGACAGAATGAATTTATTTCAGTTAGGGTTTAGAAAATGGTAACTGATGTTTTCAGACTAAAGAGTGAACTGATGGTGTCAACATGTTGATACAGTCATGATGAGTTTATAGAAGAGGCCCATGAGCATATTATCTCAGTAGAGTAATCTGATGAGGTTTCAACATCATTCAGACTACTTCATCCATGTCCTTGTAATCCCAGGAGATGTAGATTCGTGAAACTAGAATAGAATCAGCTCACAACAGGGAAATTTCAAGTGACACAGCATTTAAGTGGACAGTGCTGTAAAGGTACTTCAGTCAAGTACAAAAATGGTGTAAGTATATTCAACTAAACAGTATCCTCTCTCAGAAACTATACACTCTTTGTGCAAAAAGATCAACAATATAGCTATAGATAACAGCTGTGCGGGGATGAATGAATGAGTGTGGTCTACTGGTGTTAAATGGGGGAGCAGTCGCTGGTAGGAAGGACCAGGAATCCCTCCTTCGAAGGGTAACATCTTCACGAATCTACAATGAGACCAGCTGCCAGGACTCTACGGATCATTCCTCCATGATGGATTTCCTCTCCCTTTCTCCAGACCCTGACCCAGGAGGTTCAGACCCTGAGGTCCAGGGGTGGGGGTTGGTAGTGGTAACGGGGGTTTAGGGTGGGGGTGTACAGATACTCCGGCAGATGGTTGTCTCGGGGTGGGGGTCGCTAGCTCTTTGTGCCTCGCCGCGTCGAGGCCTCCACCGGAAGAGGCGTCTGTTAAGATTTGAAGTGTCGCTGACGTCAGCGCGCAGCGGCTATAAGACTGCGATGCCTCGTTTGTATCCGCCATCTTGTCCCTGTCTTTGTCCAACATGTCGGATCAGCTCTGCAAACTGTTCGTCGGAGGCCTGAACGTCGACACCGACGATGACGGCCTGCGGAAACACTTCGAGCAATACGGGACCCTGACCGACTGCGTGGTGGTGGTCAACAAGCAGCTGCAGCGCTCCCGCTGCTTCGGCTTCGTCACCTACTCCACCCCGGAGGAGGCGGACGCCGCCATGGCCGCCAGGCCCCACACCGTGGACGGGAATGCGGTGGAGGTGAAGCGGGCCGTGGCTCGGGAAGACGCCAACAAGCCAGAGGCCCTGGCCAAAGTGAAGAAGATCTTCGTGGGCGGCTTGAAGGACGACATCGAGGAGGAGCACCTCACCGAGTACTTCTCCAAGTACGGAACCATCGAGAAGTCAGAGGTGATTTCGGAGAAGGAGACCGGCAAGAAGCGCGGCTTCGGCTTCGTGTACTTTACCGACCACGACGCTGCGGACAAGGCGGTGGTGGTGAAGTTCCACACCGTCAAAGGCTACAAGGTGGAGGTGAAGAAGGCCCTCACCAAGCAGGAGATGCAGGCGGCTAGCCGCAGCGGCATGGCCCCCCGGGGCCGCCCGGGCCGCGGCATGCGGGGCAACCAGAACGGCTACGGCGGTAGAGACTACGGAGGGAACTACGGAAACTACGGCAACGGCGGCGGCTACGGGAACTGCGGCGGCTACGGGGGCTACGGAGGTCCCTACGGAGGCGGCTACGGGGAGCAGGGCGGCGGCTACGGAGGCGGGAACGGCTACAACGAGTTCGGCAGCGGCTACGGGCAGCACTCTTCCGGGTACGGGCCCATGAAGGGACCCCCCTTCCAGCGCAGCGCGGCGCCCTACAGCCGGGGCGGAGGCGGCGGGTATCCCCGGGGAGGCTACGGAGGTGGAGGGTACTAAGGGCCGGAGCCCCTCCCCCATCCACCCCCCCACAGATCACCTCCAGCAGGGATTCAGAGACAGTCAGTACCGGGGCGTCTGCCGTGAAGCCCAACACCGGCAGAGCTACGGACACAGCCCCCCTAATCATAATGAAGACCTGAGAAACCAAACAGGTAGGAAGGTCTCAGACACCTGGTCCACCAGGTGGACACTAGGACACAGGATCACACACAGCGACCCCCCCATGACCCCCCTTACCTTACGATTATCTGTAGTGTCCTTATGTAGTCTTTTATTTGGTTCACCCGCTCAGTCTGATGTAGGATTGTTTTGCTGATTCTGAGTATTTCTTCATTTAAAGCAGATAGATTTTGTTTTTTTCTGGAGTAAATTTAGTGTGATTGTATGAGGATGAGCAAGCATGTTTTGTTTTTTAGCTGTCATCAAGTTTGTATAATGAAAACTGAGGCGGGACTCACAGGATCCCTGTTTCTTCCAGCATTGTATTCTCTAAAGAAATCTTCACCCACAGTAATAGTTTATTATTGTTCATTTCTCATTACCTGTAGCAATATCCACTGTATATTGTATCCTTTCATGTCTGGAGAACAAAAACCTACTGTTGAAACTCCCTGGTTTGTTTATGTATGTTCATTTTAAATAAAACGTTATACCACTTAGCTTAGTTTATTTACTTATTTAACCAGGCTCTCCACAGGCTTTATCCACAGGTTTATAGGTGACTGCACCTTTAGTTACATGGCTTCTGCCCCACAGTATATTCCCTGTATTCAGGTGGGTGAAATCAATGGTTGTAGTCTACCCACAGCCAATGCATGTAGGCTCTGTAGGGTTTGACCTTGTTTTAAACATTATGCATTTCTTTCTAGTCATTGTTCATGATATTTACATTTTATCATATTTATCTGATTCTATGTGGACATGAGGGCGCTGATATTTATCTTTGATTATTCCTACATTTAGGTGTTCTTATGGTATTCCAGTAGGCTATCCCAGCCAAACTAGCCGTAGCAGTTTGTTTTAGGCTACCTCAGCACCCTGTTGATTACCTGGGGTCGGTTGTGATAGGAGTCTGAAATATCTCTTTAGGATATCTTCATCCAGCAAACTAGGTATGTAAATCAACCTGTCTTCACTCTGTGTTGGTCACACATATATGACGTCATTCATCAGAAGGTGCCTCCTTAATTTAACCACTTCACTGTAGCGCCGAGCGCCTCAACCTGCTAATCTTATATAATCTGGTCTTTGATGGTGGGTGGCGGGGGACCCAAATTCAATGTTCACTGAGATAATACTCTAAACTGGTGTCTGCTCCAGTATGTACTGTTGTGTCCAGCCTCTCACTTCCTCTTTCTCGTCTCCTCCAGGTTGCTACGGTAACCTGGATCACATCGCCCCAAACTTGAGGGTGTGTGTGTGTGTCTTCACGCCAGCGGGGGGAGGACCGGGAGTGGGTGTGCCTGCTCCCCCTCAGGTGAAGTCAGTTTTCACAAAGGACTCCCCAATGTGATCAGAACCAGAGCCCCCTGAGCTCTAACTGGTTTTAATGGGCGACAGCAGGACTTTTGATGGCACAGTGCCCGGTGCCAGCAGTCCTGGTCCTCACGCAGCTCCGAGGTTAACGATGCTGAAGCTGCTGCTGTTCCACATCAGTGAGCATGAGCACACGTGCTGCAGGGCAGCACGAGCCTATGAGGTTTATCTTAAATCGTTTTAATCACAGTCTCAGATTTAGGTGCCGATGGTGGCCTGGGAGGAGTTAACACTCCAGGATTCAAAATGTAATAAATAATTGTTTATAATATTTGTCTTGTGTATTCAATAGTCCACAGACTTGTGCTCTGAACGGTTCCTGAGGTAGTGTAACTCCTGCAGGTAGAAACTCCTGCAGGCTGCTTGTTAGGTTTCAGCTCAGGACCAGGGTTTCATGCAGCTGATGTTCTAACACTTCTGAAAACACATCAGCTGGAAAAGGACAAAGCTAAGCAGGTTTTTAAAAGGTAACGGGTAAAATGTGCATTTTAATCACATGACTAGAAGTTAAAAGTAATATCAACATACATGAGACAAATGTCTAATAAAACAAAGAAATCAGTGAGTGTTGAAGTACTAAAGCAGCTCAGATGACTCTATCATCAGTAGTTGCAAAGCTTTGCGGTTCCAAGTGTAAAGTCTGTCCCCTGAAGTTTTCATCTAGGTAATTTAAGATTGAAAGCTTGAGAAAGTATGCTTGAAACTCCCCTGTTATGGGACTAATAAAAGCCCATTTTTCTGCACCAGAAGACCACCAGCTGCAGGAGGCTCATATGCCTCTGTAAAGGAAGAGTATGGAAAGATGGTAAAGACCGATGAGCCGTAATGCAGAGATACTTCTGTATGTGACAAAACAATATAGATGCACAATGTAAGAAGACATAGAAGTGTAGTGATAGGAATACTACAGGGTGTGTACCACACAGGTCTGGAGATAGTGGGCTTTGTGTCAGGACTCTGGACCCACATGTTGATCAGGACAGTATGATTCTTTCTCAGGGATGTTGTTGAAGCGCAGCGCTCTGACCTGGTCTACAAGATGAGTCTGGGTGATGATCCCTGAGCAGACAGAGCAGCTGAAGATACCAATGTAATGATCACAATTGATGGCTTGTTTCCTGATGTGAGAACAGAGGAAACCTGGAAGTCCTCCGTCAGCAGAGGGCCCTCAGTGTCCTCAACTGTTAACCTGATGCTGTAAACTTCACCTGGAGAACGGTGCCTGATGAGTTCTGATCGTCCTGTAGGAACAGGAGACGTCTGTTATGTTTGGCCACTGTATGAACCAATAAATTATATATTTTTGTACACCAAGAGAATGATGTGGTTATGTTCTGTGGTCGTGCATGAATACGAGCTGGCGAGCTATCCCTTTCATCCTGGGGCTTTGGAACTACAGATGAGGGCATGTTAACCTGTTCAGGTGGACCATGTTGGAGTGATGAATCTAATAAGTTTGTGTCTGGACCTGAGTGTGCAGGTCTGACCTGGCAACATCTCCCAGTAAACGCCTGAAAAGCAAGGCAGTTCTGTGTTCAGGACACGAGCAACTTCTAAGGTGCCCAGTTCATTCTGGAGATTCTCATCGTTCACTATTATCCAAGAAGCTGTAGTCGTAATTGGACCTTTAGGTTCTTGATGCTTCGCCTTCATCCAGGAGTCTTCACCATTCCCACTGAGCTGCTGGAGAAGCTGGAGCTGACCCTAACAGCTCTGGTGTCAACTCCTGGATGAAGGGGAAACATCCTCATGAAGTGTAATGAACATGACTACAGTTTCCTAGGTCTTGTGGAGCTGATGACCTTTGTTCTGCGCTAAACTGTGAGGCTGAAACTGTTCAGATCTTCTCCAACATTTTTCTGAGCAGGCACCAGATCATACATAATGAATATGTGTTTACATGGTAACAGAGGCAGATCATGGTTGACTTACTGACAGAAGTGAGGGGTCACACTGGTCATATTCACCTGTTACCTGTGGTTTTGTGACTATTCTGAACTAATGAATAGGGATGTTAATTTAAACCCTGCAGCTCATTCCTCTGAGGTCTGATCTCTCAGGGTAGCCAGAAGTGTGTGCTCAAGTGAGAGCTGCTCTACCTGTATATATATGAATGTAGCTCCATCTGCGCTGGTAGTTATGTGTGTGCTTAAATCTGGCCCAATACAGACAGGTTGGGGAACACCAAAGAGGAATTTAAATGTGTCCTTGAGGGTAGCATGCAATTAACGCAGGCTATCTGTGAGAAGAACCAGCTTCCCTAAGTCTTCTGTGGTAGAGTTAATCTTTAAAAGCGTTGTCCTAATATACGAGGATCGAGCTCCAAATCTCCAGAAGCCATTTTGTGTTCTATTAACATGGATCTGTGCTGAGTTTAAAGACACTGGGGACATCGATGACGTGCGTCTGTGGCGGGAAGTGTGTCGATAAGAGCAGTGTGAAGCAATCTGGAGGAATTTGTAGACATCAGTAGACAGTTGACAGATGTAGTTGATAGATCTTTCCTGTATTATTACAATTTTTAATTGGATAATACGCACACCGCGGAAGGCGAGTTTCGTGTTTCCTTTCTTCCGCAGCGGTTGGTTTTAACATTTCCGATGCGACCATGAAGGCGTCAGCGACGTGACTCAAATGCGCCAATCGGAAGCCGCCACGTGTAAGCGCCGCCCCGCCCCAGCGGCCCATTGAAGAAGGAGGCTGAGCTCCCGCTCACACTCTCAACATGGCGGCCAGGCAGACCAAGCTGTTCGTGGGGGGGCTGAACGTGGAGACCACGGAGGACGGGGTCCGGGACCACTTCCAGAGGTTCGGCACCATCGAGGACTGCGTGGTGGTGATGAACCAGCAGCTACAGCGCTCCCGCTGCTTCGGCTTCATCACCTACTCCTCCCCGGAGGAGGCGGAGGCGGCCCTAGCGGCCAACCCGCATGTGGTGGAGGGCAACAACGTGGAGCTGAAGCGGGCCGTGTCCCGAGAGGAGGCCGCGGGGGGGCCCGACATGCAGCTGGCCAACGTGAAGAAGGTGTTCGTGGGCGGCGTGAAGGATCACATCGAGGAGGAGAACCTCACAGAGTACTTCTCCCAGTTCGGGGCGGTGGAGAAGGCCGAGATCATCTCCGACAAGCAGACCGGCAGGAAGCGCGGCTTCGGCTTCGTCTTCTTCGAGGACTCGGACTCCGCGTCCCGGGCCGTCACAGCCAAGTACCACACCATCCAGGGCAACAAGGTGGAGGTCAAGAAGGCCCTCACCAAGCAGGAGATGAGCTCCGGCCGGGGGGGGCGGCCCCGCGGCCGGGGGGGACCCGGGTACGGAGCCGGCGGCCGCGGAGGTGGTGGGTACGGGGGGGGCTACGGAGGAGGCTATGGGGGCGGGTACGGGTATGGAGGTGGCTACAACAACGGAGGAGGAGGGGGAGGTGGAGGCTACGGTGGGGGCTACGGAGGGGGATACGACGACTACGACAACCACATGGGGGGCTACAGCAACGGGGGGGACTTCGGGGACGGGTACGGACAGCAGCACTCCGGGTACGGAGCCATGAAGGGGGGCAACTATTCGTACCGGAGCGGAGCCCCGTACGGGCGGGGAGGGGGTGGCTACGGCCGGGGGGGCGGATACAGCGGGGGGTACTAGACACGGGGGGTAGGAGAGGGCCATCAGGGAGGGGGGGTCACACCACCAAGAACTTGATTGATACACACTCACACAGAAAAGCCCAGCTGGACCCCCCTCCCCCCGAGACTGTCCCGGAGCCACCTGGACCCACTTGTCGTCCTATTCCACTCATGATGATGATGTACTTTACTACTAAGAACTACGGTGAATTGTTGAACTGTACTTTTATGATTTAGGGGTGGACTTTGTTTGAACCATGTGTAATCAGTGTCAGCCACTGCTTCAGACCAGCCAGGTGTGTGTTCTGTCCTGTCTGTAGCCAGGTCTCTGTGCACGTGTCCTGTCTGTAGCCAGATGTGTGTGTCTGCGCACGTGCGCGTGTGTGTCCTGTCTCGTCTGTCTGCAGCCAGGTGTGTGTGCTCTGTCCTGTCTGCAGCCAGGTGTGTTTTCATCATGAACTCAGGGTGCAGGTGGAGCTGGGGGCAGTGTGGGACACCTGAGTGTTTTTATCGCAGGTGACCAGTTTTCTTTGCTTTTTTTACGGAGACTGTTTGTCACGTTCAAGTCATTTTTTCCACCTTTCCCGTCCCATGAGTTTTTCTGTTTTGAGCTGTTTGCAGCGTGTGTTCAGTTCACCCCATGTTTATTCTGCTTGTATTAAAGTTTTTAATGTTTTGAAAGTCGACCTCATCTCGCAGTCTTAATTTAGATTGAACCCTGTGGGTGCAGTACCTTCAGCGGCCGCCGCGGGGCGCTGTCTCTCCGCCTGGCTCGTCGGCCATTTTGTTGCGGGTGTTAACCACGTGACTGAGGTGTCCAGGTGAATGTCTAAGGGGAGCCAGGTAAGCCAGGACCAGCTGCTGCTCTTTGTAAATGAGCTGTTTGATACGTCGCTACCTCACTGAGTCTGTGCCCATGTTTCTACTGCAGACTGAATGAAATAAAGTTCAGAAACTCTGCATCCTCCTCTGTGTGCTCATTCACAGCAGCTTGGCGATGAGCTCAGCTCCAGGTGTGGATGTCTGTCGGAGGCTGGGTGGTGTAGCTGTGAAGCTGTTCATCAGCTACTAAACTCAAGTCTCAACATCAGGTTCAAGAACAAACTGTCCAGGCACTGAAGTGCTTTTAGGTCAACGATAAGACTATCCACAGCCTGTTGACAGATTTCACTACTGTGAATTAGATTTACTTTGTTCCAGCAGCATATAGATACACAAACATGCTGCACAGTAGAAAAGAAAGCATACAGCAAATTGTAGATGGTAAAATGTTTTAATATGTGGTCCGACGACATCAAACTGAGTGTACAGCTGTGAGGCAGTGCGGAGGTAGAGATATTACACAAAGTTTAGATGCTGTAGTGGAAGTGTAAAAATGAGTGTCAAGCAGACAGATCAGTTAATGTACACTCCATTTCTGTAGTTCTGCTCTGTCCATCACAGTGGAGCTCAACATGCGAGCAGCTCAGTCCCAGCAGCACAGGTCTGACCGGTCTGTTCTACATCATTAGTCATCTTTCACTGTAATAAATACACACAATTCACTCTGCTACTTTCTTCATAACACTGAGACTGAATCACAACATACTGTAATCTTATTGTGCAGGGTACAAAGTTACTACAGAAGAAAATGAACAAGTGAGAAACTAATGGTGCAGCAGCAAATTAACAGAACAGGCAGCACAGAATATAAGAGTAGAAAATCCAAAAATAGTGAGTGCAAAAGAGAGCCAGCGTGTGCATGTTCCTGAAATCTGAAAGACAGATCTGTGGGAATTATTACAAAATGAAGAGTAAATATTGAAGTTTTTTCTACATTTAATACACCCCTAAATGTGCACCATTAGTTGCATAAAGCACATCAAGAGGGTTCTTAATTCATCCATTGTAGCATCGCCTCATCAGCTGACACACGGTGTCTTTAACCCCCATAGAAAGAGTCCCGAGGAGTGGAATCTGGCAGGAGTTTAGGATATATCTATATATCTAGGAGATCAATTAAGTCTTTCCTATAAACCGCTGGTCAGATTAGTCAGATTCCCCCCACACTGTGGGAGCATCAGCCTGCCAGCAGGAAGAGGCTGGACAAACCTTTGGTGTTTCTGCTGTGTGACGTCCAGGTCTGGGCCAGTGTGACACTCAAACATTCTGAGGAATCTTCTCAAACATACTTGTCACGTAGCTGCTCAATGAAACACCTATCAATAAAACATCAGAGTCCGTTGCAGATAGAGTTTATTCTTTCAGCCAGACATAAACCCGAGCCTGTTCATGACCAGACTCATTTTTAGCAGGGAATACGAGTTCTTTCACACCGTCTCATAGCCATAAATGTGCCACTCTAGTCAGGTGCAGTGATCTGACCAGCACCTGCAGCTGTGGCCTCGGCCGCCCCCTGTGGTGGCTTTTCATTGGTGGTCCAGATGTCACATGGATCCAGCCTCCCGCGTGGGATGTTTCTCTTTGGTTACTTGAATCAGGCCTCTTCATCAACGTGGCGTGTCTTGAACGGCTGCTGGTGCTTCTCCTGTCTTATCTTCTCATGAACTTCATCATCAGTCTGTGGAACAAACTCTTTCTCCATCTATTCATTATACCCATGCTGATGTTTCATGTTTCTTTGA
>CM055195.1:493763-501263 GCA_029224185.1 Karalla daura
CAGGCCGGCAGTAACAGGCCGGCAGTAACAGGCCGGCAGTAGCAGGCCGGCAGTAGCAGGCAGTAGCAGGCCGGCAGTAGCAGGCCGGCAGTAGCAGGCCGGCAGTAACAGGCCGGCAGTAGCAGGCCGGCAGTAACAGGCCGGCAGTAGCAGGCAGTAACAGGCCGGCAGTAGCAGGCAGTAGCAGGCCGGCAGTAGCAGGCAGTAGCAGGCCGGCAGTAGCAGGCCGGCAGTAACAGGCCGGCAGTAGCAGGCAGTAACAGGCCGGCAGTAGCAGGCAGTAGCAGGCCGGCAGTAGCAGGCCGGCAGTAGCAGGCCGGCAGTAACAGGCCGGCAGTAGCAGGCCGGCAGTAACAGGCCGGCAGTAGCAGGCCGGCAGTAACAGGCCGGCAGTAGCAGGCAGTAACAGGCCGGCAGTAACAGGCCGGCAGTAACAGGCCGGCAGTAGCAGGCCGGCAGTAGCAGGCAGTAGCAGGCCGGCAGTAGCAGGCAGTAACAGGCCGGCAGTAACAGGCCGGCAGTAGCAGGCAGTAACAGGCCGGCAGTAGCAGGCAGTAACAGGCCGGCAGTAGCAGGCAGTAACAGGCCGGCAGTAGCAGGCAGTAACAGGCCGGCAGTAGCAGGCAGTAGCAGGCCGGCAGTAGCAGGCCGGCAGTAGCAGGCCGGCAGTAGCAGGCCGGCAGTAACAGGCCGGCAGTAGCAGGCCGGCAGTAGCAGGCAGTAGCAGGCCGGCAGTAGCAGGCAGTAACAGGCCGGCAGTAACAGGCCGGCAGTAACAGGCCGGCAGTAACAGGCCGGCAGTAGCAGGCAGTAACAGGCCGGCAGTAGCAGGCAGTAACAGGCCGGCAGTAGCAGGCCGGCAGTAACAGGCCGGCAGTAGCAGGCAGTAACAGGCCGGCAGTAACAGGCCGGCAGTAACAGGCCGGCAGTAGCAGGCCGGCAGTAGCAGGCAGTAGCAGGCCGGCAGTAGCAGGCAGTAACAGGCCGGCAGTAACAGGCCGGCAGTAACAGGCCGGCAGTAACAGGCCGGCAGTAACAGGCCGGCAGTAGCAGGCCGGCAGTAGCAGGCAGTAGCAGGCCGGCAGTAGCAGGCAGTAGCAGGCCGGCAGTAACAGGCCGGCAGTAGCAGGCCGGCAGTAACAGGCAGTAACAGGCCGGCAGTAACAGGCCGGCAGTAGCAGGCCGGCAGTAACAGGCCGGCAGTAGCAGGCAGTAGCAGGCCGGCAGTAACAGGCCGGCAGTAGCAGGCCGGCAGTAGCAGGCAGTAGCAGGCCGGCAGTAGCAGGCAGTAGCAGGCAGTAGCAGGCAGTAGCAGGCCGGCAGTAGCAGGCCGGCAGTAGCAGGCAGTAGCAGGCAGTAACAGGCCGGCAGTAACAGGCCGGCAGTAACAGGCCGGCAGTAACAGGCCGGCAGTAACAGGCCGGCAGTAACAGGCCGGCAGTAGCAGGCAGTAGCAGGCCGGCAGTAACAGGCCGGCAGTAACAGGCCGGCAGTAGCAGGCAGGCAGTAGCAGGCAGTAACAGGCCGGCAGTAGCAGGCAGTAGCAGGCAGTAACAGGCCGGCAGTAACAGGCCGGCAGTAACAGGCCGGCAGTAGCAGGCAGTAACAGGCCGGCAGTAACAGGCCGGCAGTAACAGGCCGGCAGTAACAGGCCGGCAGCGAGGACAGGCCAACACAGGGTTCATGTGTTCAGCAGGATAATCCAGTCAGCATACGGGCTGCTGCACTTGGAACCAGCCGCAGACTGTGAGGGCTGTTTTGGGGCAGCGCTCGATGTCACAAAGGCCTGAAGGAACGGCTGCATCCTTCAGAGGAGGGACGTTCCTGCAGGCAGCCCAGTGCTGAAGCTGTGAGGAAGAGCAGGCAGAGGAGTTCCACTGATCTGTGTGTGTGTGTGTGTGTGTGTGTGTGTGTGTGTGTGTGTGTGTGTGTGTGTCTGCAGGTGCTGCTGCCTGCAGCCAGCCTTCTGCAGCTGATGGATGTGCGTCAGGTGTGCTGTGAGTTCCTCCAGTCTCAGCTCCATCCCTCCAACTGTCTGGGCATCAGAGCCTTCGCTGACCTGCACACCTGCACCCAGCTGCTCAGCCAGGCCCACGCATACGCAGGTCAGCTGCCCAGAGTGTGTGTGTGTGTGTATGTATGTGTGTATGTGTAGTAATGCTGTGTGTGTGTGTGTGTGTCTCAGAGCAGCACTTCAGTGAGGTGGTCCAGGGGGAGGAGTTCCTGGGTCTCTCTCTGCAGCAGGTCTGCAGCCTCATCTCCAGCGACAAGCTCACTGTGTCTACCGAGGAGAAGGTCAGAGGACACACTCTCTCTCTGAGGAGCAGATCGATAGTCACCAGGGTTTCTGCTGTGTTGCGTGGCTGCTGCTTCCAGCTGCCCCCAGCCAGAGCAATTGATATTGCTCTGAAAAAGAAGAAAACAAACATCTCTGCGGGAAAGAAATTTTGATCCCACCCGCATTTGTGGGTTGTGGGTCAGAACCGATCATCATGGAGGCGGGTGCAGGATGGCAGGCTGTGGTGCTGTGTGTGTGTGTGTGTGTGTGTGTGTGTGTGTGTGTGTGTGTGTGTGTGTGTGTGTGTGTGTGTGTGTGTGTGTGTGTGTGTGTGTGTGTGTGTGTGTGTGTGTGTGTGTGTGTGTGTGTGTGTGTGTGTGTGTGTGAGAGAGAGAGAGAGAATGTAATCGAAACTGAAACTTGGCTTTTCTGGCACCCAGACTGTCGTGGTAGGGCAAATACTGCATCCCCCCCCCCCCCCCACCAGAGGGGTATCTGTTATTGATCTCTGATCAGGATGTACTTCATTCAGGGTTTTTGAACACCTGTCTCTGTGTCTCTGTCTGTCTATCTGCCTCTATGTGTCTCTGTCTCTCTGTCTCAGGTGTTTGAGGCCATGATCTCGTGGATCAAACATGATAAACCAGCTCGTCTAGAGTTCATGCCCAGACTGATGGAGCATGTCAGGCTGCCGCTGCTGCCCAGAGACTACCTGGTGCAGGTAGTAGCACACTCTGTAACACTCTGTAACACACTCTGTAACACACTCTGTAACACACTCTGTAACACACTCTGTAAGGCACTGTAACTCACTCTGTAACACACTGTAACTCACTCTGTAACACACTGTAACTCACTCTGTAACACACTCTGTAACACTCTGTAACACACTGTAACACACTGTAACTCACTCTGTAACACACTGTAACACACTGTATCACACTCCGTAGCACACTCTATAACACACTGTGTAACACTCTGTAACACACTCTATAACACTGTAACACATTCTGTAACACATTTTAACACCGTATCACACTAACACACTGTAACACACTCTGTAACACACTTTGTAATACACTTTGTAACACACTGTAACTCACACTGTCATCCACGCTGTAACACATGCTGTAACACACTAACACATTCTATAACACTCGCTATAACACACGTAACATGCTGTAACACACACTCACTCTAACGCTCACTATGACAGTCACTATAACACTCGCTGTTGCTCACTGTAACACTAGCATACGGCAACACACTGTAGGACATTGTAACACTCAGTGTAACACACGTTAACATGCTCTGTAACACTGAGTGTGACTGAGTGTAACACACTGTAAAAGTCACACTCTAACAGTCTGTAACAGTCACTGTCACACACACTGTAACACACACTGTAATAGGCTGTTACAGATTAGCTCACTGTAACACACTCTATCACACAATAAGAAATGCTGTAAGACACTGTATTGCACTGTAACACTCACTGTAACACTCACTGTAACGCTCACTATAACACATGCTGTAACACACATTGGAACACAATAACAGCAGCTCCAGGCCTGGAAAGTGTGTGTCTCTTGTGTGTGTTGGTCAGATTGTAGAGGAAGAGTCTCTGATCAAGAACAACAACACCTGCAAAGATTTCCTCATCGAGGCCATGAAGTATCACCTGCTGCCTGCAGACCAGCGACACCTGATCAAGACCGACCGGACCAGACCACGCACCCCCATCAGCGTCCCCAAGGTACACACACAACTGCAGACACACCCACGCATCATTGTCTGAAGCAACTAGAAGCAACGTTTGCTTCAGACTGAATAAAACTGCCAGACTTTAATCAGAAATGCATAAAAACTGAGTTTTGAAGAGTTCAAAGCCAAGAAGATTCTTCTTCATTGTAGTGTACCGTGCGCTTATTGGGAGCATTTTAAGAAACTAGAAAATAGCAGAAAGGCAAGAAATGCTTTCACAGTGTGTGTGGTGTGTGTGTGTGACAGGTGATGATCGTGGTTGGGGGGCAGGCGCCCAAGGCCATCCGCAGCGTGGAGTGTTATGACTTCCAGGAGGATCGGTGGCACCAGGTGGCCGACCTGCCCTCCAGACGCTGCCGAGCAGGTCTGCACACGGCACACTCTGCTAACGCTGCTCCAAGACGCCTCCTCTGGCTCACCGTCTGTCTGGCTGTCTGGCTGTGTGTGTGTGTGTGTGTGTGTGCAGGGGTGGTGTCCATGGCAGGCCGGGTGTATGCTGTGGGGGGGTTCAACAGCTCCCTGAGGGAGCGTACGGTGGACGTGTACGACGGCTGCAGGGACCAGTGGAGCGCGGCGGCCAGCATGCAGGAGAGACGCAGCACGCTGGGCGCCGCCGTGCTAGCAGAGCAGCTGTACGCTGTGGGGGGGTTCAACGGCAGCATAGGTGCCCACACACACACACACACACACCCAGAGACACACACACACTAACACTCTCACACTGATGCTCCTCTTGTCTCTCAGGTTTGTCGACAGTTGAAGTTTACAACCATAAAACCAACGAGTGGACGTACGTGGCCTCCATGAACACTCGCCGCAGCAGCGTGGGCGTGGGCGTGGTCGATGGTAGGACCTGTGTGTGTGTGTGTGTGTGTGCGTGTGTGCGTGTGTGTGCGTGTGTGCGTGGCCTTAATTGCGTCATGCATTGCATGTAAAGCTGAAATTCAAATGTTTCTTATTTTAACAACTGTGTGTGTACGTGTATGTGTGTGTGTATGTGTGTGTGTATGTGTGTGTGTGTGTATGTGTATGTGTATGTGTATGTGTGTGTGTGTGTGTGTGTGTGTGTGTGTGTGTGTGTGTGTCCTCAGGGAAGCTGTATGCTGTGGGGGGGTATGATGGGGGGTCTCGTCAGTGTCTCAGTACAGTGGAGGAGTACGACCCCGTGTCTGATCAGTGGTGCTACGTGGCCGACATGAGCACCCGCCGCAGTGGAGCAGGTACACACACACACACACACACACACACACACACACACACACACACACACACACACACACACACACACACACACACACACACACACACACACACACACTGCAGCAGTGTTCTGAGGCTGAGCAGTGCCACCCAGTGGACACGTTCAGAACAACCCCAGAAGCAGCTTCAGCTGTTCTCGGTGACTGTGAGACACATTTATCCATTTGTTGCAGAGATGTTCTCCAGATGTTCTCCAGATGTTCTCCAGCTGCTCTCACTCTTTGACTTTGTGTCTACAGGTGTGGGCGTTTTGGGCGGGCAGCTGTATGCAGCTGGAGGACATGACGGGCCACTGGTCAGGAAGAGTGTGGAGGTTTACGAACCCCAGAGCAACACGTGGAGACTCGTCTGTGACATGAACATGTGCCGACGGAACGCAGGTCAGACACTGCACGACCCTCAGACCCTCAGACCATGAGAAACCTCAGACCCTCAGACCATGAGAAACCTCAGACCTTCAGACCCTCAGACCATGAGAAACCTCAGACCTTCAGACCATGAGAAACCTCAGACCTTCAGACCCTCAGACCATGAGAAACCGCAGACCTTCAGACCCTCAGACCCTCAGACCATGAGAAACCTCAGACCTTCAGACCCTCAGACCATGAGAAACCTCAGACCCTCAGACCATGAGAAACCTCAGACCTTCAGACCTTCAGACCCTCAGACCATGAGAAACCTCAGACCTTCAGACCTTCAGACCATGAGAAACCTCAGACCTTCAGACCCTCAGACCATGAGAAACCTCAGACCTTCAGACCCTCAGACCATGATGGCACAGATGGTAACACCTGGCCTGCCCTGTCCTGCAGGTGTGTGTGCCATCAACGGGCTGCTGTATGTGATTGGAGGAGACGACGGCTCCTGCAACCTGTCCTCAGTGGAGTTCTACAACCCGACCACGGACAAGTGGAGCCTGATCCCCAGCAACATGAGCAACGGACGCAGCTACGCAGGTGCACACCTCCTGACCTCCTCTCTCTCTGCCAGGAGACACTGAGACGCTGCTCTGTCTGGGAGGTCTCTAACGTCCTGCCTGCCTGTCTCTCTGTCTGCCTGTCTGTCTCCTGCAGGAGTTGCAGTCATGGATAGGCCCTGACTCCTCGTCCCTCGCTGTGGGCAGCAGCAGATGTTCTTCAGACTCAGACGTGGCGGTGTCCCTCAGCGGACTCAGGAACGACGCTGGCGTCACTCTGAGTCTCTGAGGACAGGAGGACAGGAGGAGAGGAGGACAGGAGGAGAGGAGAGGAGGACAGGAGGAGAGGACTGGGGGACAGGAGGAGAGGAGGACAGAGTGGACGAACGGCCGCTGGAGGCGGCTCAGACTCGGGGTCAGACACTGAGACAGAGACAGAGACAGAAGGAGCAGCTGAGGGACGGACCAGCTCCACTGCTGAAGCACTGAGCCCTGCCCTGATTGGCTGCCCTGTGGTCAGGCTCTGATTGGCTGAGGGACCGGAGGGCTCTGTGATTGGCCGAGCAGCCTCTGCTACAAACACAAACAGGAAGAGTCCCTGGAGGCTCATCATGTTTCCTTCCTGAACAAACCAACGGGTCGCGCTCCTCACCAGGCCAGTGTTCAGCTGTACAGCTGTGGAGGGAAGCAGCCCGGGGTCAGCCTGGGGTCAGCCTGGGGTCAGCCTGGGGTCAGCCCGGGGTCAGCCCGGGGTCAGCCCGGGGTCAGCCTGGGGTCAGACCAGGCTCTAGGAACTGGGTCAGACCGGGCTCAGCCCGGGGTCGGAACTGGGTCAGAACCGGGGTCAGACCGGGGTCAGAACTGGGTCAGAACCGGGGTCAGCCTGGGGTCAGCCCGGGGTCAGCCTGGGGTCAGCCCGGGGTCAGCCCGGGGTCAGCCTGGGGTCAGCCTGGGGTCAGCCCGGGATAGGAACTGGGTCAGACCGGGCTCAGCCCGGGGTCGGAACTGGGTCAGAACTGGGGTCAGACCGGGGTCAGAACTGGGTCAGAACCGGGGTCAGCCTGGGGTCAGCCCGGGGTCAGCCCGGGGTAGGAACTGGGTCAGACCGGGCTCAGACCGGGGTCGGAACTGGGTCAGAACCGGGGTCAGACCGGGGTCAGAACCGGGGTCAGACCGGGGTCAGCTGCAGGTCAGTCTCCAGCTCGTCACGTCTCACTGTTACCGTGACAACAGGAGCAGGTCCCTCAGAGCGCTCAGCATGTGTTCATGTGTTCACAGGTCA
>CM055195.1:512570-517570 GCA_029224185.1 Karalla daura
ATTGTTCGCTGAATGATTCTGCAAAACACACAACATGAGAATGGAGGGAGCTTCCCCTCTCTCCTCCTCTCCACCCCTCTCTCCTCCTCTCCACCCCTCTCTCCTCCTCTCCTTCTCTGCCAGGTCAGTGTGTGTGTGTCTGTGTGTGTACTCACTCAGCTGAGTCAGCAGGCAGGATGGAGAGGGGGGAGAGGTGGGAGCTGTGGGGGGGAGAGGGGGAGAGGGAGAGGTTAGAACATCAGGTCATCTAGGGTGGAGACTGTCAGCAGGAGACAAAACAAAGAAGGCCTGAGGAACAAACACACACAGGATAGCGCCGCTCTGGATGGGCAGCTTGTTATCTAGGCTGCTGAACCCTGATCAGAGACGAGGATGTGTGTGTGTGTGTGTGTGTGCGTGTGTGTGTGTGAGAAACAGAAGATGAGAGATATGTCTGTTGAGTCAGCAGCTAGTAGCAGGTCTGCTCCAGCTCAACCTCATTCAGGTTGACGTCAGAAACCAGAAATACTCACATTAATTAACATCAATGAAGCCTGAATCAGCTCATCTATAAAGAATTGAAAGAGCTAATCACTTTATATCCTCTCCTACAGGGTCCAGTCCAGAGCATGTCTGCTGTGGATCACATATATGGGTCAAAACTACCAGTGTCTCAGGGCACGTCTATCTATAGCTATATATCTATATCTGCATAGGTCTGCACCATCAGAACCAGGAGAACTTCATGTTCTGTTCTGTCAGTGAGGTGAGAGACAGTGAGAGTGAGAATGTGTGAGAGGTGATTCACCCACCCCACACACACACACACACACACACACACACACACACACACACACACACACACACACACACACACACACACACACACACACACACACACACACACACACACACACACACACCCCTCCTCCTCCTCCTCCTCCTCCTGCACCTCAGGTGGTGAGGAGCAGCTGTCTCTATGTCCCTCTGATCTAAATGCTGACACACTTAGATTGCATAACCCAGAAACAGCAGTTCAGTGCTGTCTCAACCCCTCTCTCTGCTGCTCCTCCTCCTCCTCCTCCTCCTCCTCCTCCTCAGCAGAGCAGCAAACACAGCTCTCCTTCCATCCCTTCAGTCACATACCAGGACAGAGCTGCAGCCTCTCCTCAGTCTGTGGGCCAGCCCGTTATCTAACCAGAGTTTACCTCTGCAGTAGAATGTCACAGGCCATTCTCAAGATGCCAGCCGAGTCTGCTCCTCTTCCTCGTCCTCTTCTTCAGGTGATTAAAGAGCTTTGATACACACTCCTCCTCCTGCTTCCAGAGGTTTTCTGCTTGTTCTCCCAGAGAGGCGGTGCGAGGTGATGTCCAGCAGATCAGCCGTGTGCATTCTGTGTGTGAGGATGTGTGTGTGTGTGTGTGTGTGAGGATGTGTGTGTGTGCTGAGGATGTGTGTGTGTGCAGGCTGGCTGTAGAAGTGCTGCAGTAAACATCCACCACTCTGCTCAAATACAGCAGCTTCTGATGTAACCAGGCAACAGCCCCGGGTCGACCAATGGGGAGGGAGGGGCCCCGGCCAGCAGCCAATGGCAGGAGGGCACAGAGCCTGTGTGCCAATCACCACAGAGCAAGGGGCGGGGGGTCCAATAACTCAGCAGACACACACACACACACACACACACACACACACACACACACACACACACACACACACACACACACACACACACACACACACACACACACACACACTCCTGACCCCCCGAAACAGAGGACTGGAGCCTCAAGCCTGAGCTGGGCTGTGACGACAGAGGAGAACTTGTTCTTCTCTGCTCTGGGACCTCCTCTGCACTGGGACCTCCTCTGCACTGGGACCTCCTCTGCACTGGGACCTCCTCATAATTCCTTCATACAGATCAAGATGAAAGGGGAGCTGGAACCTTTGAAGCCTTTAAGCCCTGAATCAAACTAACCAGGTTAACAGAGCTGATTGACACATGAAGTCTGCTCAGATATCACTGGCCTGTTCCTGTTCTCACACCTGAAGTTCCACAGACCAGACCAGAGGAAGGGAGGAGGAGGAGGAGGAGGAGGAGCTGCTGATCTGGGTCAGTCCCAGTTCTCCTGTACATACACACACACACAGACACACACACCTCCTCAGACATAACACTGAGAAAACAACCTGCAGAAACAAGGATCATCTTATCTGAACCTCTGGACAAACTGGTTCATCCTATCACATCATGTGATCTATGAACTGTGTTAGAGCAGCACACACACTCACACACACACACACACACACACACACACACACACACACACACACACACACACACACACACACACACACACACACACACACACACACACACACACACACACACCGCTCTGACCTACATATGTGTTGGGGACACTGCTGTGAGGACAGTGTGTTCAGACAGAACACACACGTTCCTCAGACTGAAAGATCAACAACGAGACAAAACAACCATCTGATCTGACCTCCACTGACCTCCTCTGACCTCCACTCACCTCCACTGACCTCCACTGACCTCCACTGACCTCCTCTGACCTCCACTGACCTCCACTGACCTCCTCTGACCTCCACTGACCTCCACTCACCTCCACTGACCTCCACTGACCTCCACTCACCTCCACTCACCTCCACTGACCTCCACTGACCTCCACTGACCTCCTCTGACCTCCACTCACCTCCACTGACCTCCACTGACCTCCACTGACCTCCACTCACCTCCACTGACCTCCTCTGACCTCCACTGACCTCCACTGACCTCCACTGACCTCCACTCACCTCCACTCACCTCCACTCACCTCCACTGACCTCCACTGACCTCCACTCACCTCCACTGACCTCCACTGACCTCCACTGACCTCCACTGACCTCCACTCACCTCCACTGACCTCCACTCACCTCCACTGACCTCCACTCACCTCCACTGACCTCCACTCACCTCCACTCACCTCCACTGACCTCCACTGACCTCTACTGACCTCCACTGACCTCCACTGACCTCCACTGACCTCTACTGACCTCCACTGACCTCTACTCACCTCCACTGACCTCCACTGACCTCTACTCACTTCCACTCACCTCCACTCACCTCCACTCACCTCCAGAGGAACCTTCACTGTGTTGCAGCTTCAGTCTGATTAGACCTTGTATGAAACACACCCAGACTGAGGGGGAGAGGAGCAGGGAGGAACAGGGAGGAGCAGAGGAGGAGCAGGGAGAAGCAGAGGGGAGCAGTGAGGAGCAGCAGAGGAGGAGCAGAGGAGGAGCAGGGAGAAGCAGAGGGGAGCAGTGAGGAGCAGCAGAGGAGGAGCAGAGGAGGAGCAGAGGAGGAGCAGAGGATGCTGCATGGAGCTGACTCATCACCCTGGTCTGTTTATTCCATGATAAATAACTTGTTTGTGTGTTTGTGGTGAACAGTAAACAGGTGGAGTAGCTGTGGTCACAGCTGGAGCTGTTCCAGTGATTTATGACAGAAACAGAAAGGAGGAGGAGGAGGAGGAGGAGGAGGAGAAGGAGGAGGAGCAGCAGGTATGTGCTGGTACACAGACGTGTTGAGAGGATGCAGAGGAGACACGTCGGGCTTTAAAGGGTTGTGGTGCTGAGACACGCTCACAACCATCATCAAAGACCAGGGGTGAGATCCTGCCCGTCCAGACCTGACTGAGTAAAGAGCTCTGAACCCCTGAACCTCTGAGCTGAACCCCTGAACCTCTGAGCTGAACCCCTGAACCTCTGAGCTGAACCCCTGAACCTCTGAGCTGAACCCCTGAACCTCTGAGCTGAACCCCTGAACCTCTGAGCTGAACCCCTGAACCTCTGAGCTGAACCCCTGAACCTCTGAGCTGAACCCCTGAACCTCTGAGCTGAAGCTCTGAACCTCTGAGCTGAAGCTCTGAACCTCTGAGCTGATGCTCTGAACCTCTGAGCTGAACCCCTGAACCTCTGAGCTGAACCCCTGAACCTCTGAGCTGAAGCTCTGAACCTCTGAGCTGATGCTCTGAACCTCTGAGCTGAACCCCTGAACCTCTGAGCTGAACCCCTGAACCTCTGAGCTGAACCCCTGAACCTCTGAGCTGAACCCCTGAACCTCTGAGCTGATGCTCTGAACCTCTGAGCTGATGGACATGTTTATGTTACGAGACACCAGTGTCCCCCAAGGTGGACGACAGAAGCTGTGAGAAGCAACCAGGACCGTGAATGCACCATGAGGGTGAGGGTGTGTGTGTGTGTGTGTGTGTGTGTGTGTGTGTGTGTGCCATGTGAGCTGCTGTCCTGGCCTATTCTCAGATGTCTGCGTCCCGTCTGGCTCAGAACATCCTCCTCCTCCTCCTCCTCCTCCTCCTCCTCCTCCTCCTCCTCTTCCTCCTCTGGTTACATAACAGCATGCAGAGCGGCTCTGGTCTCACCTGTCGGGGGGGTCGTCCTCGGCCTGGGAGGAGGAGGAGGCCAGGCCTTCGTCCAGGCCTTCGTCCCCGTCCTGAGGTAGCTCCTCACAGTCTGCCTCACAGCGCTCCTCGTCCAGCAGCTCTGTGATCTGAGGACACACATGTCAGCGTCAACAACACCAGCGACAGGCCTGGGGAACGAGCCGCTGAAGCTGCCACAGGTCAGACTGATGTCAAGTGTCATTCAGAGGCTCAGAGGCATCAGGACACAGCAGCAGCCTCCAGTCAGACCCAGCTTCACCATCATGACTGTACTGGGAGGGAGTCTCAGGATTTCACTCAACGTGTGTACGTTTTGTCCACAAAGTTGTTGAGAAGATAAAAATGCAAACAACTAGCCAAACAATAAAAAGTTAGACAACAAGAAAATTAATGGTTTGCAGCACTTTGTCTGCCTTTGGATTGTTCACAAGACAGCATTCTGGGAGTGTGTGCATGTATGAGAGAGACGTGAGAGTGTGTGTGTGTAGTGTGTGTGTGTGAGGTCATCTGTCAGCATGCTGCAGCAGGACACTGTCAGCAGGGGAGAGACAGGAG
>CM055195.1:522570-530070 GCA_029224185.1 Karalla daura
GGCCGAGGCCAGGTCCGCCTCCTTCTGCAGCTGCACCTCCTCCCCGCTGTCATAGCGCTGCCGCAGCCAGTCCACACGCTCCGCGTTCCCGTTGACCAGGAAGAGCCCCTCCAGGTCCAGGCGTCCTGCACACACACACACACACACACACACACACACACACACACACACACACACACACACACACACACACACACACACACACACACACACACACACACACACACACACACACACACACACACACACACACACAATTACAATGGCAATTGTCTCATTCCGGGTAAGTCTCCATCTCCTCTAGAAACATCCGAATCAACCTGGAGATGTAGCAGCCTCACCAGAGAAACATCTCTTCGGTTTAGTAAAGGTTTAGAGTGTGTGTGTGTGTGTGTGTGTGTGTGTGTGTGTGTATGTGTGTGTGTGTGTGCATGTGTATGTATGTGTGAGTGTGTGGGGGGATCCTCTCCCTCCTGCTGTCTCAACATTCTCTGAACAACTTGAGGTTTTTTCTTGTTACATAAGAACTGATCATCTCTTCATCACTTGGTCATGTGAGGTGTGGCTGTGCAGATGTTACAGCTGTTAGCACTGGTCTGCTGCTACTGGGACACACACACACACACACACACACACACACACAGACAGAGCAGGTCCAACCTGCACTGTATCTGCGTTTCATCTGCGCTCAACATGTTTCCGTGCTGCTGTGCAGCTATCAATGTGTTTTTAAAGTTGTGTATTTGCAGGTTATCTTGACGTTATCTGTTGTGTGTCTGAGAGGCTGTCTGCATGTCACCTGTAAATAAAGGCTCATCAAAAATGGGTGTAACTGGTCCTGGCAACACCGAGCAGAAGCTGCTGCTGAGAACCTCGCTCCACACACAGCTCCAACGCAACAAGAATGCAGTCGAGCAGATCTCTCAGAGTGTCCCTTAGTGTGTGTGTGTGTGTCTCTCTGAGAGTGTGTCTCTCTCTGAGAGTGTGTGTGTGTGTCTCTCTCTGAGAGTGTGTCTCTCTCTGAGAGTGTGTCTCTCTCTGAGAGTGTGTGTGCGTCTGAGTGTTTCTCTCTCTCTGAGAGTGTGTGTGTGTCTGAGTGTGTCTCTCTCTGAGAGTGTGTGTGTGTCTGAGTGTTTCTCTCTCTCTGAGAGTGTGTGTGTGTCTGAGTGTTTCTCTCTCTCTGAGAGTGTGTGTGTGTGTCTGAGTGTGTCTCTCTCTCTGAGAGTGTGTGTGTGTCTCACCATGCTCCTCGATGTACTCTACGATGTGTTTGACCAGAGCTGGGACCTCGTGTCCACTGAGTGTGTGAGCCCTTGTCACCTCCTCCAGAGGAACCCCAAACACCCGCGTGCTGCCGGCCGAGCTCCCGCCCTCGTTGCCTGGCAACAGAGACACGCTCTTCCTCATGGCCTCCTCCTCCTCACCACAACCCCGCCAAGACCTCACGTCTGCAGAGACAGAGATAGAGAGGATAGAGGAACGTCTTTCAACGTCAGACAAGGAGGCAGGACCTGAAGAGATGCAGGTTCGTTCACACACACACACACACACACACACACACACACACACACACACACACACACACACACACACACACACACACACACACACACACACACAGGCCCAGCGGGCCAGCAGGTACCGGGTTACATTCCAGGTAGTGGAAACACAGACGAGTGGAGTCGAGGGGAGTAGAGCTGAGCAGGTGCCATGTCGTGGAAATGGGGCATAAATAAAACTAATGGATTATTATTTTCACTCATTACTAACATTTTTTCATAAATGTGACGAACTGAACGTTAACTCTACATTTATGATGTTAAAAACAACAGAAGCTGTTTTTTCAGAGGTTGTTTCAAACTGATCAGAGGAAATGACAGAATCCCCCGATAATCTAATCTAATCTAATCTGTTCCACATAATTAACGCTCACCTGGGGGCTCTGACTCTTGGATGTTTCCTTCTGAAGTCTACCCTTGGATGTTTTGTTGTGTTGCTGTGAAATGTGAGAAAACTGAACTAACTGACCGACTAGATAAGCTCAAAGCATCAGAGGAGTGAGTCTGGCTCCAGGTGATTCCATGCAGCGGGTTAGCAGCTGAGGAGCTTTGACCTCTGACCTGGAGCAGAACATGATGGTGCTTGCAGCCGTGAACGTGTCTCCATGTAGGGTCACAGACGGATGTGTGTGTGTGTGTGTGTGTGTGTGTGTGTGTGTCTCACCGTGTAGCAGTGAAAGTGTGTCCTATCCGCTCCTCCCCAGGCCAGTGAAGCTCTGAACCATCTATGGCTGCTTGAGGTTGTGGCAGAAGATGAGCCGGTAGTTCCTCATTGACGGACTGAAGATCCTCTAGCAGGATTCTCTTGTAGCTGCGCTGAGGATAAGAAGAAGGAGGAGGAGGAGGAGAAGAAGGAGCCAGAGGAGGAGGAGGGGGAGAAGAAGGAGCCAGAGGAGGAGGAGGGGGAGAAGAAGGAGCCAGAGGAGGAGGAGGGAGGGAGAAGACGTGTTTAGCAGGACGTTGATGGTAAGCTCCCTCACCAGCCCTGCTCCTCTGCTCCTCTGCTCCCAAACTTTTAAAATACTGAGGAATATAGTTTATTTTTCTCCTTAAACAATTTAAACATGAGCTCCATCAGACGTTCCTGCTACTTTTCTCTGCAGAATATGAAATTTGAATAAAACATTGTGAACAACTTCTCATAAGAAATGACTGCCTTGACTGTTAGCACTGTCCTCTGCTCCCACATCCATCCATCTCCTCCTCCTCCTCCTCCTCCTCCTCCTCCTCATGGTCTGACCTACTTCACGTCTGGATCAGAGCAGCTTAGAGCCTCATCGTTCAGGCTGCAGGACAGCCCAGCATCTTCACTCTGAAGGAGCCTACAGGAATCAAGCGTAGAAGGTGTCCACTACATCTTGGTCTTGGACGTGTCTGGTGAATATGAAATCACCTTTTAGGGACTTTGTGTCATCTCTATGAGCTCTTATGTAAGAGGAGCTGCAGTTTTAAATCCATAACTATCCATAAAAGACAGGTCTGTGAACCTCCTTCTCCTCCTCCTCCTCTCCTCTGGTGAACCCCGAACACTGTCCCTGCTGAGCTGGAGCTCTTCATGATTCTGGGTGATTTCAGGAGTGAGAGGCTCTGACCCAACACAAGCAGCCTGGCTCCAGCAGTGGGCTTTTCTCTGGCTTTGAAAGAGGCTTACAAGCTGTGGCTGCCAGCCTGGCTGAAGAATGTCTTCAGTGTGAACCTGCTCAAAGTCTCTGCTCTAACCCTGACCCTGACCCTGACCCTAACGCTAACCCAGACCCTGTCCCTAACCCTGACCCTGTCCCTAACCCTGTCCCTAACCCTAACCCTGACCCTGTCCCTGACCCTAACGCTAACCCTGACCCTGTCCCTAACCCTAACCCTGACCCTGTCCCTGACCCTAACGCTAACCCTGACCCTGTCCCTAACCCTAACCCTGACCCTGACCCTAACGCTAACCCAGACCCTGTCCCTAACCCTGACCCTGTCCCTAACCCTGTCCCTAACCCTAACCCTGACCCTGTCCCTGACCCTAACGCTAACCCAGACCCTGTCCCTAACCCTAACCCTGTCCCTAACCCTGACCCTGTCCCTAACCCTGACCCTGACCCTGACCCTGACCCTGACCCTAACGCTAACGCTAACCCAGACCCTGTCCCTAACCCTGACCCTGTCCCTAACCCTGTCCCTAACCCTAACCCAGACCCTGTCCCTAACCCTAACCCTGACCCTGTCCCTGACCCTAACGCTAACCCAGACCCTGTCCCTAACCCTGACCCTGTCCCTAACCCTGACCCTGTCCCTGACCCTAACGCTAACCCAGACCCTGTCCCTAACCCTAACCCTGTCCCTAACCCTGACCCTGTCCCTAACCCTGACCCTGTCCCTAACCCTGACCTTAATCCTAACCCTGACCCTGTCCCTGACCCTGTCCCTAACCCTAACCCTGACCCTGTCCCTGACCCTAACGCTAACCCAGACCCTGTCCCTAACCCTAACCCTGTCCCTAACCCTGACCCTGTCCCTAACCCTGACCCTGTCCCTAACCCTGACCCTGTCCCTAACCCTGACCTTAACCCTAACCCTGACCCTGTCCCTGACCCTAACGCTAACCCAGACCCTGTCCCTAACCCTAACCCTAACCCTGTCCCTAACCCTGACCCTGTCCCTAACCCTGACCCTGTCCCTAACCCTGTCCCTAACCCTAACCCTGACCCTGTCCCTGACCCTAACGCTAACCCAGACCCTGTCCCTAACCCTGACCCTGTCCCTAACCCTGTCCCTAACCCTAACCCTGACCCTGTCCCTGACCCTAACGCTAACCCAGACCCTGTCCCTAACCCTAACCCTGTCCCTAACCCTGACCCTGTCCCTAACCCTGACCCTGTCCCTAACCCTGACCTTAATCCTAACCCTGACCCTAATGCTAACCCTGACCCTAACCCTGACCCTGTCCCTAACCCTAACCCAGACCCTGTCCCTAACCCTAACCCTGACCCTGACCCTAACCCTAACCCTAACCCAGACCCTGTCCCTAACCCTAACCCTAACCCTGACCCTAACGCTAACCCAGACCCTGTCCCTAACCCTGACCCTGTCCCTAACCCTGACCCTGACCCTAACGCTAACCCAGACCCTGTCCCTAACCCTAACCCTGACCCTGTCCCTAACCCTGACCCTAACCCTGACCCTGTCCCTAACCCTGACCCTAACCCTGTCCCTAACCCTGTCCCAAACCCTGACCCTGTCCCTAACCCTGTCCCTAACCCTGACCCTGTCCCTAACCCTGTCCCTAACCCTGACCCGAACCCTGACCCTGTCCCGAACCCTAACCCTGACCCTGTCCCTAACCCTGTCCCTAACCCTGACCCTGACCCTGACCCTAACGCTAACCCAGACCCTGTCCCTAACCCTAACCCTGACCCTGACCCTGTCCCTAACCCTGACCCTGTCCCTAACCCTGACCTTAACCCTAACCCTGACCCTAACGCTAACCCTGACCCTGTCCCTAACCGTAACCCTGACCCTGTCCCTAACCCTGACCCTAACGCTAACCCAGACCCTGTCCCTAACCCTGACCCTGTCCCTAACCCTGACCCTAACCCTAACCCTGTCCCTAACCCTGACCCTAACCCTGTCCCGAACCCTAACCCTGACCTTAACCCTAACCCTAACCCTGTCCCTAACCCTGACCCTGTCCCTAACGCTAACCCAGACCCTGTCCCTAACCCTGACCCTGTCCCTAACCCTGTCCCTAACCCTGACCCTGACGCTAACCCTGACCCTGTCCTAACCCTAACCCTGACCCTGTCCCTAACCCTGACCTTAACCCTAACCCTGACCCTGACCCTAACGCTAACCCTGACCCTGTCCCTAACCCTGACCCTGACCCTGTCCCTAACCCTAACCCTGACCCTGTCCCTAACCCTGACCCTAACCCTGACCTTAACCCTAACCCTGACCCTGACCCTGTCCCTAACCCTGTCCCTAACCCTGACCCTGTCCCTAACCCTGACCTTAACCCTAACCCTGACCCTGTCCCTGTCCCTAACCCTGACCCTGACCCTGACCCTGCCTGGTGCAGCTCATGTGGCTCAGCCCCTCAGTCAACACACCCTGGAGATCCAGAGAGAAATGACCTTCCTAAGATGGGAGACATGAGAGATGTTTTGCTTTGCTGGTTTAGGAAGTAAAAGGAGGAACTCCTCATTTCAGATCCTGCAGGTTCAGGAGTTCAGCGTCAGAGAGTGGGAGGAGCAGGAGGCGCAGCACAGCAGTGACCTGCTCCTCGCTCACATGAAACCTCTTTATTTCCCTTTTTTCTGTGACAGAGAAGAGGAAATGTCAAGCAACACCTTGACACCAGCAGAAAAACTTGTTTGACCAGCAGAGGAACGTGACCTCTGACCCGAGCTCTCCCTGCACGCGCGCACACACGCACGCACACGCACGCACGCACGCACGCACACACACACACACTTTCTGACTGGAGCAGGTACATCTCTAACCATTCACTCACTGAGCTGGTCTTTTATCTGTGACTCCACGGCTGATATGGTTCATTAGTCTGTGTCTTGTTGTTTAGTGATACAACTAGTAACGGCTAGTAACAGCTAGTAACAGCTAGTAACGGCTCGTAACAGCTCGTAACAGCTAGTAACGGCTAGTAACGGCTCGTAACAGCTAGTAATGGCTAGTAACGGCTCGTAACAGCTAGTAACAGCTCGTAAGAGCTAGTAACAGCTAGTAACGGCTAATAACAGCTAGTAACAGCTAATAACGGCTAGTAACAGCTCATAACAGCTAGTAACAGCTCGTAACGCTAGTAACGGCTAATAACAGCTAGTAACGGCTAGTAACGGCTAGTAACAGCTAGTAACGGCTAGTAACAGCTCGTAAGAGCTAGTAACAGCTAGTAACGGCTAATAACAGCTAGTAACAGCTAATAACGGCTTGTAACAGCTAGTAACAGCTAGTAACGGCTAATAACAGCTAGTAACGGCTAGTAACAGCTCGTAAGAGCTAGTAACAGCTAGTAACGGCTAATAACAGCTAGTAACAGCTAATAACGGCTTGTAACGGCTAGTAACAGCTCGTAAGAGCTAGTAACAGCTAGTAACGGCTAATAACAGCTAGTAACAGCTAATAACGGCTTGTAACAGCTAGTAACAGAGGAAGAGGAGGCTGGTTTGCCCCTGACAGAGCAGCAGACAGGCTGCCGTGGCCTTGTTCCTCACTCCTCAGTGATAAATGACTCAGAGGACGTCTTCAGGGGACATCCCCCAGCAGAGCTCCTCCTCCCCAGCAGAGCTCCTCCTCCCCAGCAGAGCTCCTCCTCTCCAGCTCAGCTCTGACGCTGTCTTCAGATTGTTGGACAGAACCAGACGTCCAACGACAACAACCACCTCATCACATCTACCTGTCCATCACTGTCCAATACCTTCATGACAGGACGTGAGATCACATCTGTGTCCAGGTCCCACACCGTGGAAGGAGCCCCAGCTCCTCCATGTGGGAGGAGCTCTGAGGAGGAGCAGTGACGTCTGAGGCTAGGACACCTCCACCTTCTGAACAAGAGCAGCTCTGTGTGCAGCTGTGGGAGTCCAGCCCTTTGTTTGGGACATTTGCATGAGGTCTGCTGAAAGTTATCTGGGTGAAAAGTGAGAACTGCTCTTGTTCTCTTCTTCACTTCTCCTCCTCCTTACTCAGGCTCCAGAACAATCCAGCTCATTGTTTGTCCAAATGGCCAAAGCTGAGACAAGGGCGCACTTTAAAGTAAAGTTAGCTCTTCTGCTCCTGTCATCAGGACTGTGACTTTCAACTCAGACCAAAGCTGAGTCTCCATCACCAGAAACATCTAGATCAACCTGGAGGAGCAAAGAGAGCAGCACTATCATCTGAACCCAGACAGCATCAAACTGTGATGATACATCTCATGTTTTATCCAGAAAAATGATTGATAGAA
>CM055195.1:535070-537570 GCA_029224185.1 Karalla daura
GGTTAACATCAACTACTGCTTCCTAACACATTTGTTTAAAGAGGTGAAGATATGATGTGATGTGACCCTCAGTCTGCCAAACATCCTAGTCTGTTAAATGATCAGCTCTTCCTGAACTCTGAGACGATGGCACAAACTAAGCATTTACGTCCCGTACTACGTGCTGAAACGTCTGAGTGTTGTGTTGTGCGTTTGTTCGACTCTGGCACTGACTCGGTAAACTGACACAGTCTGCACCTCCTCTGAACAGCTAGACAACTGGAATATTCACACTGTGCTTTTCTAGGAAACGTAGCTCGCTGCTTCAGAACGACACACACTGGTAAACACTCTCCACTTTAAAGAAGCTTAAAAGCAAAAGAGAAGTGACACAAAGCTACAACTGAGAGCAGACAGATGGAGGAGCCAGGTCCTACAGCTGAGGAGATGGAGAGAGAGAGAGAGACAGAGAGAGAGAGAGAGAGAGAGAGAGAGAGAGACAGAGAGAGAGAGACAGAGAGAGAGAGACAGAGAGAGAGAGACAGAGAGAGAGACAGAGACAAAGACAGAGACAGAGACAGAGAGAGAGAGAGAGAGAGAGAGAGAGAGAGAGAGAGAGAGAGAGAGACAGAGACAGAGACAGAGAGAGACAGAGAGAGAGAGAGAGAGAGAGAACGTGCAGTTAGAAGCATGGAGCCTACAGATATCTGGTGATGAGATGACACATCTCAGGCAGGAGACAGGGAGAAGTACAGTGTGAGGGTACATCTTGTACTTCACAAAGAGAAAAGTCCTGGGGATGGAGTTGTCTGCTCGCTGGTCTCTGGGTTTTAGGCTTCATACACTCTGAGGAGGAAACAAACACAGGGAGTCAGACATTTCTCTCACACTGGTTTACTCCTCCAGGAGGAGGAGGAGGAGGCTCCTGAAGTTCTTCTGCACTCAGCCAAACGCTGAACCTGTGACCTGCCCTGACCTCTGACTCCTGACCTCTGGCCCCTGACCTTTGAAATCTGACCTCTGACTCCTGACCTCTGAACCCCTGACCTCTGAAATCTGATCTCTGACGCCTGACCTCTGACCCCATACAGTGTCTGTTAGATGAAGAGAGATGGGAGGTAGCTAAGTAGAAATATTCTGTACTTTCTTCTCCTTACATTTTCAAAACAGGCTCGTCACTTTTTCCATCCAGGTGAAGGTGGGACCTTTGCTTCTGTACTGGCACGGTGCAACTTGTTGCTGTGTATCAATACCAGTAACAGTGACCAGTGCCAACAACCTGCCAGAGCCTGTACTTTCTTGTACTTGAGTGAAGGAGTTGAATCAGGAGTGGTTCTCTGTTTCTGTGACGCGCCTCATCATCAACAGCTCCTCCATCCTCCCGCTACAGCACGCAGAAGCTTGGAAACAAACTCAACCTTTATCTATCTAAAGCGCCTCCTCATAACTGTTCATTGTAGTTTTTCAGAACTTTAACACCATTTCTGTTATTTACCACCACTACTGCTGTGGCCCACCACAGTGAATCACAGCATTAGAATGTCATTCTGATGAACAAACGTGAATCGAAATAACAATAAAGAAAACTCTAAGTGCACATAAAGATTAGGAAAAGAGAGTAACGATGGATATGAGTTGATTGTAGCATTGTTGTTAAAAATGTCATAAAAAGACGGGAGGGACACCACGTTCTGAGCTCACAGGAGGTCAAATGATCCAGTCAGGCATCAATGAGAAGGCTGATCACCTGTGCTTGTCCTTCCAGATGCGGAACCATTTGACCAGGTTCTTGGTGCTCTGAAGTTTGGGGTGAAGACAATACTCCTGACCTTTGAACCGAGCCACGTTCTCCATCGTCACACTGAGCGAGAGAGCAGAGAACAGTGGAGTCAGAGCGCTGCTCTGTGTGGTGAGGAACGAGGTGTGACGTCTGCTAATAACTCTGCTCTTCCCCGTCCCTGAGGCCTCCGTAGCTGCAGCACAGCTCCAGTTCCCACGTAGTCAAGAGCCATTTGCAGTCAGAATACATTTAGAGTCAGATAGAGTTAGCGGTTGCCAGATCAGCATTAAGGAGCCAGATGAGAGGAAGAGCAGAGTGTAATATTCCCAGAGCTCCGAACATGATGTAAAACAGACTCTGAGCTCTGATGAAACCAGAGCTCATAGCTTCATTGTTAACATAGAGAACAGGAGGAATGCTGATTCTGAACTGGTGGTAGTTGGTCTGTAGTGGGAACACTACGAATACTGGGAACACTGGGAACACTGGGAACAGGAAGAGTCTTGAACTCTGCTGCCCTCTGCTGGACTCTGCTGGATATGTAAGCTATGTGTTCTGTCCTGGCCAAACCACAGGGCAGAGCATGTGTGTGTGTGTGTGTGTGTGTGTGTGTGTGTGTGTGTATGTGTGTATGTGTGTGTGTGTGCAACATAGAACTGAGGGGAAAAAACATTTCAAATGAGAGCTTCACCTGTGAGCCTCTAGCTCCTCAGAGCCACAGAAGGTCCAGCCTGTGCCAGC
>CM055195.1:542570-552570 GCA_029224185.1 Karalla daura
ATAGTGCTTCATAAGATATATTCTTATGTTCCAGCAGCATTTAGAGACATAAAACACACTGTACAATATAAAACAGAAAGTATAAATAGAATAATGTAAAAAGTCTACAATGAACAGCTATCAGTCTATCAATACATCGATAGATCTATTGATAGATTGGGATAGGGAATCTCTCTACCCATCTTCAAGAATCTCTTGAAGAGTTTCCTCTTCCAAGAGCACCTCCTTTCTTCAACAGAAATCTGTCCTCTCCTATTGTATCTCTCCAACTATCGCCTCTTGCACTGTCAGGACTTACACCGTCCCTCAACTGTAAGACGCTTTGGATAAAAGCATCTGCCAAATGAGTAAATGTAAATGTAGATTGAACTATCAATCTATTGATAGTTGATAGTTGATAGTTGATATATGAACGATCAATAGGAACCAGAACATGTGTACAACTGTTGAGAACAGTGAGTCAGTCTGTTGGTAATGAGCCAGCACAGATACTAGATAAACTGGACCAGACCAGACCAGACCAGACCAGACCAGACCAGACCAGACCAGAGACCAGACCAGACCAGACCAGACCAGACCAGACCAGACCAGACCAGACCAGACCAGAGACCAGACCAGAGACCAGACCTGACCAGACCAGACCAGACCAGACCAGACCAGACCAGACCAGAGACCAGACCAGACCAGACCAGACCAGACCAGACGTGACGTGACCTGACCTGACCTGACCAGACCAGACCAGACCAGACCAGACCAGACCAGACCAGACCACACCAAACCAGACGTGACCTGACCTGATCAGACCAGACCAGACCAGACCAGACCAGACCAGAGACCAGACCTGACCAGACCAGACCAGACCAGTCCAGACCAGAGACCAGACCAGACCAGACCAGACCAGACCAGACCAGACCAGACCAGACCATACCAGAGACCAGACCAGACCAGACCAGACCAGACCTGACCAGACCAGACCAGACCAGACCAGAGACCAGACCAGACCAGACCAGACCAGAGACCAGACCAGAGACCAGACCAGAGACCAGACCAGACCTGACCAGACCAGACCTGACCAGACCAGACCAGACCAGACCAGAGACCAGACCTGACCAGACCAGACCAGACCAGACCAGAGACCAGACTAGAGACCAGACCAGAGACCAGACCTGACCAGACCAGACCAGACCAGACCAGACCAGACCAGACCAGACCAGACCAGACCAGACCAGACGTGACCTGACCTGACCAGACCAGACCAGACGTGACCTGACCTGACCTGACCAGACCAGAGACCATACCAGACCAGACCAGACCAGAGACCATACCTGACCAGACCAGACCAGACCAGACCAGACCAGAGACCAGACCTGACCAGACCAGACCAGACCAGAGACCAGACCAGAGACCAGACCAGAGACCAGACCAGAGACCAGACCTGACCAGACCAGACCAGACCTGACCAGACCAGACCAGACCAGACCAGACCAGACCAGAGACCAGACCTGACCAGACCTGACCAGACCAGACCAGACCAGACCAGACCAGACCAGACCAGACCAGAGACCAGACCTGACCAGACCTGACCAGACCAGACCAGACCAGACCAGACCAGACCAGACCAGAGACCAGACCAGAGACCAGACCTGACCAGACCAGACCAGACCAGACGTGACCTGACCTGACCTGACCAGACCAGACCAGACCTGATCTGAGCCGAGTAGAGCTACTTCTCTGAGCTGGTCTCCTCTCTGGTCTGAAGCTCCAGATCCAGGTCATACAGAGTGCAGACGTGAGGAGGACATGTCCTGATATGAATCTGGGGTGTTGGGATGGAGCCAGAGCTGGAACCAGATCCGTGTCAGTGAGAAGCTTCAGCCACAGGAAGTGAGGTGTGTGTTACGGTCTCAGCGTGTCGGGTTTCCCTGCGCTGCCTGGAGCTCCTGGAGATCCTGGAGCTGGTCCTGGACCTCCTCAAGGTCCTGGAGCTGGTCCTGGAGCTGCTATCAGCATTCCTGTGTAATCCAGGCCCGGCTGTCAAGGGTAACAGTAACGAGGCACAGCAGAGGAGTCTAGCAGAATAAAGACTCCAGCAGGCGGAATGAATGTCAAATATCACAAATATAACCACAAACATGTCTGCATACAGTTATACGTTTATGTGCTTTGCTTTAAAAAGATACTGGGAATTATAATCAATAAATGGTCAATTATAGACATTTTAACATTAAACAATTTAATATCAATAAAACATGCAGATAAAAATGTTTGTCCAGTGTGTGATCTTTTTATTTATCCCAGATGTTCAAATGAAAGAAAGTTAAGATGAAATGAGCTCTGCAGCCTTTCACCTGGTCCTTCCTGGTCAACCCTCACCCTAACCCATTAACTCAGTCTGCAGCAGATGTTGTCTCCAGCCTGGTTTAAATGAACTGGCAGTGGAAACATGATGGTCAGAACCTCTGCAGGAACCTCCTGGTCTGACAGGAGAACCGTCACAGCATTCATGTGTCAGATTGTCAGTGTCAGATCAGATCGATCAGATCCGTCTCTGTTCCTCTGATCAGGTCTGAGTCCGGGGGCCATCGCCTCTGGTTACAGCGTCCCCTGAGCTCAGGGCTGATCCCAGAAGACTCATCAAAGAACTCCATGTTCTCCCCGAGCCAGAAGAGGAGCTGGCTCCAAACAGCAGCTACTGTTCTCACTGATGGTGTGGTGTGGGAACTGTCCGGAGTTAGTTCAGAAAACTGCTGCTTATCAATCAGGAAAATCCTGCTTCCTGCTAACATAGAAGCTCTGGTTCCATCAGAGTCTGTTCTACTTCCTGTTTGTAGCTGTGGGAATACCACGCTCTGTTCCTGCTCAGATCTGGCTCTTTAATGCTGATCTGGCAACCCAACATGGGCTGAGCTCTGATTGGCTGTCTCTGCTGCCACTCACAATGATAATGGATGATATGGTGTGATATATAGTGATATATAGTGATATATAGTGATACAGATATGAACCAGTCTGCTTCCAGACCAGCGCCTGCTGCGTGGTGCAGACTGCCTCCAGCATGGTTCTGCTCCACCTCTGTAATGTTCTGTCTGCCCACAGGGGGCGCTACGAGTCTCTGCCCCCCAGCACACAGAAGAGATCGTCTTAAAATAGGCTGATAATTGTAAACATATATAATAATATTATTATTATATCTCCCTCTCTCTCTCTCTCTCTCTCTCTCTCTCTCTCTCTCTCTCTCTCTCTCTCTCTCTCTCTCTCTCTCTCTCTCTCTCTCTCTCGCCAGTCAATTGAAAAACATTGTAATGAATCTAAGCGTCATTAGAGGACATGTCCAGGTCAAAGTGGACGTTCAGTCCCGTGTTTAAACATGGATCATAGCACTTCACTGCTTCAGATGTAGGACCAGGAGTCCAGATGAAGCAGCGTTCCTATTGGTCGATGTCTCTGTCTGATGTCTCCATGACAACCAGCAACAAACTGAGCTCTATGGCTACTGGTGTGGAGGCTCCTCCTACTGGTGGGGAGACTCCTCCTACTGGTGTGGTGACTCCTCCTACTGGTGTGGAGACTCCTCCCACTAGCGTGGAGACTCCTCCTACTGGTGAGGTGACTCCTCCTACTGGTGTGGAGACTCCTCCCACTGCTGTGGAGACTCCTCCTACTGGTGTGGAGACTACTCCTACTGGTGAGGTGACTCCTCCTACTGGTGTGGAGACTCCTCCTACTGGTGAGGTGACTCCTCCTACTGTTGTGGAGACTCCTGCTGGTGTGGTGACACCTCCTACTGGTGTGGAGACTCCTCCTACTGGTGAGGTGACTCCTCCTACTGGTGTGGAGACTCCTCCTACTGGTGAGGTGACTCCTCCTACTGGTGTGGAGACTCCTCCTACTGGTGTGGAGACTTCTCCAACTGGTGAGGTGATTCCTCCTACTGGTGTGGAGACTCCTCCTACTGGTGTGGAGACTCCTCCTACGAGGTCAGTAGGGCACATGCGCGAGCAACGCGCCGTTAGCATACGTCATTTTCGTGGAAGCATACTGGGGCCTTTATAGTGACACAGTGTGATATATAGTGATACACCGCGATACAGTACAATGATCTAGAGTGATACAGAGTGCTATAAAGTGATATAATGTGATATATAGCTATATGGAGTGACATATAGTGATATAGAGCAATATATTGTGTGATCTAGAGTGATGTAGAGTGATACAGAGAGATGGAGTGATATAGGGCAATATAGTAGGCGTGTTTCCACTGTGGGAACTTCCGGGCTGTTTTACAGGAACTTCATGCTATGCGCCTTTCCACTGACCAGGCCGTTCCAACAGGGCCGCTTTCAGGAACTTTCACAGGAACCAGAACCAGCGTGGTGGAAACAAGCCTAGTGTGTGATCTAGTGATACAGAGTGATGTGGAGTGATACAGAGTATCAGTGTGTGATGTAGAGTGATGTAGAGTGATGTAGAGTGATGTAGAGAGATGTAGAGTGATGTAGAGTGATGTAGAGTGATGTAGAGTGATGTAGAGTGATATAGGTCATGGAGCTCAAGCTGCTCCAGACAGTAACGTGCAGGCTGTAGAAACGTGACAGTGCTGCTGAATAATTCACGTGTCATGTAAAGAGATCGTGTCACACTGCTCGACCTGAGGCTGAGGGGAGGGAGGTGACGTATAGAGACGGAGCAAATAGAGAAGACGAACTGCACGCACGCACGCACGCACGCACGCACGCACGCACGCACGCACGCACGCACGCACGCACGCACGCACGCACGCACGCACGCACGCACGCACGCACCATCATTTAGTCACTCACACTTTGGGTAGTTCAGACCAGAACCAAAGCTGTGGAATGTTATGTTCCTTGAAATGATTTGTCATGTTTTCAAAGAAGCTGCTGGCTTCTCTCTCTGCTCACGTGGTTCTTTGGCTGAGCGTGAGCTGATGTCTGGTCTAGATGTTCCAGCTCTACGCTATATGTTCACCAGGTGTTAACAAGCCCAATGAATTATTTACCACTGACCTCCATATCAACAAGTCTGTCTCTCTCTCTCTCTCACACACACACACACACACACACACACACACACACACACACACACGCAGCTCGTGGCAGGTGACACCTGAGACTTCCTGTTTTTGTTTCCTCTCAGTGATTGCAGCTGCAGCCTGATGTCAGAGGTCACTGCAGTGGGTCACTGCACCTGTGGGTCACTGCACCTGTGTCCCCCCCCCCCCCCCCCCCCCCCCCCCCCCCCCACCACACACACACACACACATTTGCAGGACAGTCCTTGTGCAACAGGTCTAATACTGGCTGATCTCAGTTTGCTTGTTTGGCACAAAACACAAAAAACACAGTCACCCTTAGTGTGTGTGTGTCCGTGTGCGTGTTTGTGTGTGTGTGTGTGTGTGTGTACTTGTCTGTCCACTGGCACAAAAACTGGCATCCAAGCAACAATGGTGGAAAGTATTTGTGAATGAGATGGTGATTCCACACACACGCACATGCACGCACGCATGCACGCACACACACACACACACACACGCACACACACCCCTGCACATAAACCTGCACTGAGCAACACAGATTCACACTGGTACAGTTGAAATACACACTGCATCCAAATGGCTGGTTAGTACAGAAATCATGTTTTAAGTTCAGTAGCACACACACACACACACACACACACACACACACACACACACACACACACACACACACACACACACAGCCTTGTCCTGAGGCAGCCTCTCAGCGGGAGCAGGACAGTTGTGTCATGGTGATAAAGGACACTTTGTGTTGACTGTCTGCTAAACACACACAAACACACCTAATGACTGCTGTGTGTCCATGTTTTAACACACACACACACACACGCACGCACGCACACACACACACACACACACACACATAGAGCAGCTGCTTTGTACTCTCATTATGAAGCTGTGAAGCTCAGGCTATTTGCGATTACAAACACGGGCTGAGCAGATGTCACACACACACACACACAGATGGGTGTGTGTGTGCGTGTGTGTGTGTGTGTGTGATGACACACTCCTCTGTACACTCTGTAACTCAACATTTGGCTTGAACCTTCCAGGAAACACTGGAGTCCCAGTCAGGGGAATAAATGAAAACTGTGCAGAGAAAATACAGTAACTTCTAGCATCGTAATAGATACTAAGTTTAACATACATCGTAACATAATCATAACATATAGTAACGTACATTAGCATTAAGTAACCTGTGGTAACTTATTGTAATGTACCATAATATACAGAAAGTTACAGTAACGATAATCATAACTATAACGGTAACTTCTAGTTACTGAAAAGTTGTGTAACCTACAATAATTTATATAACTGAGACATAGTAATGTACTTAACAGTAACATAAGGAAACACATTGCAACGTCCAGTCACACACAGTGATGTATTGTGACCATAGTGTACAGTAATGTATGGTAAGACTAAAGCATGGTAAGGTACAGTGATATGAAATAGGTCGTATAAACTGACAGTAAGTTACAGTCCAGCAGGTAGCTGCGGCAGCCTGTCCGTCTCAGGCTGGAGCGTGCTGATGAGTCGGGACTCAGAGGACAGCTAGACAGCTGGACAGCTGGACAGCTGGACAGCTGGACAGCTGACTCAGAGCTTGGCTGTCTCGGCAGCTCGCTCAGTCCTTTCACAGACTCAGGCTTTCATGTGGCTGCAGCCGGAATGGAAACAATCTCTACTGGAACAAAGCGTCCTCTTCTTCCCTGTGACGTGTGTGACTCCGCCCCCCGGCTGGCAGGCCGGCGCTGACACACTTTGACTGCGTCTGATCCGCCGTCTCCTCTCCTCGCTCCTCTCCTCGCTCCTCTCCTCGCTCCTCTCCTCGCTCCTCTCCTCGCTCCTCTCCTCAACATGGAGACAGCCCCATTACTGCCAGAGGCAGCAGGAGGTCCTGGCCCGGCTGACCTGCAGTCACTGGAACACTGTAACCAAGTGTACCACTGAAACCAAGGGTTGCAGACTAACCACACTGAGCCCAGGCCTTACTTACACTCTAGATACTGCACTGATACTGTAGAGGTACTGCAGATAGTGATATAGAGCAATATATTGTGTGATCTAGAGTGATGTAGAGTGATACAGAGAGATGGAGTGATATAGGGCAATATAGTAGGCGTGTTTCCACTATGGGAACTTCCGGGCTGTTTTACAGGAACTTCATGCTATGCGCCTTTCCACTGACCAGGCCGTTCCAACAGGGCCGCTTTCAGGAACTTTCACAGGAACCAGAACCAGCGTGGTGGAAACAAGCCTAGTGTGTGATCTAGTGATACAGAGTGATGTGGAGTGATACAGAGTATCAGTGTGTGATGTAGAGTGATGTAGAGAGATGTAGAGTGATGTAGAGAGAGAGTACTGTAGATACTGGAGTGATACTGTAGATACTGTAGATACTGTAGAGATACTGTAGATACTGTAGATACTGTAGATACTGTAGTGATACTGTAGATACTGTAGATACTGTAGATACTGTAGAGATACTGTAGATACTGTAGATACTGGAGTGATACTGTAGATACTGTAGATACTGTAGATACTGGAGTGATACTGGAGTGATACTGTAGATACTGTAGATACTGTAGATACTGGAGTGATACTGTAGATACTGTAGATACTGTAGATACTGGAGTGATACTGTAGATACTGTAGATACTGTAGATACTGTAGATACTGGAGTGATACTGTAGATACTGTAGATACTGTAGATACTGGAGTGATACTGTAGATACTGTAGATACTGTAGATACTGTGGATACTGGAGTGATACTGTAGATACTGTAGATACTGGAGTGATACTGTAGATACTGTAGATACTGGAGTGATACTATAAAGTAGTAGTAATACTACTACTTTACACTTCTCATCATCCATGAGAAGTGTCAGCTGCATGTGAGAGCTCCTGATTGGTTGGTTCAACCATCCCTCTCTCTATCTCTATCTCTATCTCTATCTCTATCTCTATCTCTATCTCTATCTCTATCTCTATCTCTATCTCTATCTCTATCTCTATCTCTATCTCTCTCCACCTCCATCTCATCTCATCTCATCTCATCTCATCTCATCTCATCTCATCTCATCTCATCTCATCTCATCTCATCTCATCTCTTTCTCTATAGCATACTGATCTCTTTCTCTGTCTCTATTTCTGCATTATCTCTCTATCTTGTCTCTACCTCTAACTCTACCTCCACCTCCACCTCCAGGTCCACCTCTACCTCTATCTCTATCTCCATTTCTATCTCTTTCTCTATATTATCTCTCTCTACAGTATATCTATCTGCGTCTTCATCTTCATCATTGTCTCCACCTTCACCTCCAACCTCTATCTCTACCTTCACTCCTCTGTTGCTGGGTGTTTAATTCCATCTGAGTAGATCTGCTGAACGCTGCACATCTCACTCTGACTCTGACCGTGGCCCTGTGAATCTGAACAGAAGGAGAAGGAGATGCTTCAGTGACTCATCTCAGAGGCGCTGCCACGCCGCAGGTTAAAGAGACGAGGAGACAAAGAGATGAGGAAGTGTAGAATCTCAGGAGGAGACGAGGAGACAAAAGAACAATCCTGGGTCCTGCTGCATCTCCTGGAGGAGGAAACTGCCTTGTCACTTTCAATCTAAAAACATGAAGCTGAAACATTAGAACAGCCTGAATGAATCAGTTTCTGCTTCACGGACTCTGTTTTCTTGACTATTGATTGTTTATCTCCATACTGATGTTAGAGTTGTTACTTTTTAACTTTTTTTTCATCTAAACCTTTTGAATTGTGTTGTAAGTGTAAGTGTAAGTGTAAGTGTAAGAGCCCTGCAAACAATGCCAGATGAAGAACATCGATGAGCTACTCATTTTCCTTTTGTCTGATTTTGTTGGACTTTTTAAATCACATTTAAAAGATCTACAAATTGACCGACACTAAATTTGCTGTTATATGGTGAAAGTAAGTGAAACATTATTTCCCCAAGAGTTAATCTGTGTTTCCTGCTGCTTGGTCCACTGTTTGCAGTTCTACCCAGCTCCACTCTGACAGTACATGTTCTTGCATCAGATCTGTTTATGTGCTTAGAACCTTCTCGTCTTCATTCTAGCTTCCAGGAGGAATGTCGGAGGAAAATCATATCCTGGAAGTCTTGTTGCTCCCTGAGAGCAGAGCAACAGAGGGATTAATGAGTGCTGCAGTGATTCCCGATATGCTCGTCTTCTCCAAACTAATCCTCTTAGTGATGGGATCTGAGCCTTCAGCCCCTCAGAGAATCGGAGCAGAGAAGCTGAAGCCTGCTCCCTCTAACCCAGCAGCAGGAGCCTGGACATGCTCCTGTGTTTGGAGATGTCTCGGAGCCTCCAGCATTTGGAAGAACAACTGAGCTGTTGTTCTGTGACATCAAACTGAACAGTCCATCCTCACAGTTCTTCACCTGCACGACGCAGAGCTTCATCAAGCAGCAGAACCTGGCCAGAGACTCTAACCCAGTCCCTAACCCCAGCTCTAACCCTAGTTCTAACCCTGACCTAGCCTTAGCTCTAACCCCTAGCCCTAGCTCTAACTCTAATCCCAACCCCAGTCCTAACCCTAACCCTAACCCTTGCTAGCCGTAACCCTCAGGTAAAGCTGTTGACAGTCTGTTTGTTTGTGTCAACTGGAGCAGCAGCTGCAGAGTCTGAGGGGACGACAGTTATCTAGCTTCAGAGCTTCGTCTTGTCTGTCTGCTCGTCAACACGAGGAAGAACAAACAGCAGCCAATAAAAACCTGGCACAGGAGTGTTTGTTAGCGGTGGAGTCGTGTCCAGACTGATCTCAGGTCTGTGTTGTGGTGTTATCAGAGTCATTATGCGGGAACGTCACCTCGTGAAACTCTGAACACATGTTTCAGGGGAATTATTATCTCTATGCTATTTCCTGGAGCAATTTTTCTGAAAAGAGTGAAGAGCATTTCACAAGAG
>CM055195.1:560070-565070 GCA_029224185.1 Karalla daura
GCTCCAGCGTTCCCGTGGAGCGGCCTCGGAGCGTCGCAGCCTCGGAGCGTCGCAGCGTCGCTGTGTGGGAATGTGGCCGGATAATCAATCACGTGTGTCACAGTCGTCGGGTCCTTTGTGGCTGTCAACAGGAGAGTTACCATGAGCACAAAACACACACTTCAAAACACTCAGTGTGTGCTGCTGGCAGCGTGTGTGTGTGTGAGCATGGCCCTTTCACCAGTGGTAAGAGGGTGTGTGTGTGTGTGTGTGTGTGTGTGTGTGTGTGTGTGTGTGTGTGTGTGTGTGTGTGTGTTAAGCCCTGGGTTCATGCAGAGTGTCATACAGAGCGTGGGACTCTCCTCTGTATGACAATACCATCAAAACCACTCTTTGATTGTACACACATACACACACACACACACACACAATCTCTCTCTCTCTCTCTCTCTCACACACACCCACATACTCTCTTTTGATGTGAGCTGACTGCGTGTGTGTCTGAGCTCCGCTCTGACAGGACTCGTTCAGCCGCTGATGAATGACGTCTCTTTGTTCAGCTCCAGAGGAATGAAGATCTGCTCTGATCAGTCCAACTGTCTGATGGACACACCTGTGAGATCTGCTCATCCAGCTCATGTTTCTGGGTGTGGTCCAGATGATCACTGAGGGACTGTCTCCTCCTCTGTCCATCTGGTCTGAAGGGAACTGGTCATGTGACCCCTACGTCAGGTCACGTGACCTGGAGATGTGAACAAAGTGTTTCCATCACACTTTGAGATCAGCTTCTAGATGGACACGTCTGGAGGAGCAGCTCAGGAGAGGAGCTGTGATCAGGGACATCTGAGAGGTTCTCATGGAGCTGCTATCTCCAGGCTGGTCCAGATGTTGAGGCCAATCCAGATGTTCAGGTCATTTCTAGAGCAGCACACTGAAGACCTCTGAGCCTGTCCTAGGCCGTGACAGGGTCACTGACCTAGTCAGTGGAGAGTCTCTGGGCTGTCAGATGTTTCCAGCTTCTTTGATGGTGATGAGGAGCCAGCACCTTCAGGGCTCTGAGCGGACCTCAACCAACCTCAGTCTGGAGGAAACCCGACCTCCTGCTGCAGGACCTACAAACCTCTCCATCCATCAGGCTCCTCAGGGTTCTCATGAACACATGAAACATTCAGTTTCTCCTCCTGATGCAGCTGGTTGTTCCAGGTCACAGTAGAAGCACACACACACACACACACACACACACACACACACACACACACACACACACACACAGTGAGTGTGAGTGTGTGTGAGGAGAGAAGCTCTGGGACGTTTTCCTGATTAGTTTGTTGCCAGTGATGGCAACCTCTCAGTCTGTTCGCCTGCACAGTGTTGTGTGAGAGTGTGTATGTGTGTGTGTGAGTGTGTATGTGTGTGTGTGTGTGTGAGTGTGTGTGTGTCCGTGTGTGTGAGTGTGTGTGTGTGAGAGTGTGTATGTGTGTGTGTGAGTGTGTATGTGTGTGTGTGTGTGTGTGAGTGTGTGTGTGTGTGTGTCTGTGTGTGTGAGTGTGTGTGTGTGAGAGAGAGTCATTGATTGTGTCCCAGGCCTGAGGGGCCGCCAAGACAGCTTGACGGGTGAGAACAGATGGTAGTGTGTGTGTGTGTGTGTGTGCATGTATGTGCGTGTGTGTGAGTGTGTGTGAGTGTGTGTGTGTGTGTGAGAGAGTGTGTGTTACACAGAAAGTTTTCCTTTGCAGGTCTGACAGGGTGAATACATGTAGAGGTGAAAGTTGTGATGTTGCACATATTTCTCAGTGTGTGTGTGTGTGTGTGCAGCCTCTCATGTTGTGTCCCCTGCTGGGTCTGATTTATCTATCTATCTATCTATCTATCTATCTATCTATCTATCTATCTATCTATCTATCTATCTATCTATCTATCTATCTATCTATCTATCTATCTATCTATCTATCTATCTATCTATCTATCTATCTATCTATCTATCTATCTATCTATCTATCTATCTATCTATCTCTCTATCTGTCTGTCTGTCTGTCTCCTTTAGGAGGTCAAAGTTCAAATAGAGACCTTTCATCCAGGGGAGATGTATAGATACTGCACTCCTCCTCCTCTCCTCCTCTCTCTTCTCTTCTCCTCCTCCTCTCTCTCCTCCTGTCCTCCTCTCTCTCCTCCTCCTCCTCCCTCTGTTATTCCAGTCTGACCTGCTACTTTTGGCCAAATCGATTGCCACAGTTCTGCAGCGAGACCCAGAGGCTCAGCTGTGATTCTCTCTCTCTCTCTCTCTCTCTCTCTCTCTCTCTCTCTCTCTCTCTCTCTGTCAGTCTCTCTCTCTTTCTCTCTCTCTCCCACATCAAAAGCAAAAACACATGCAATGATTCACTGAGACAGAGCTGAGCTGAAGGTCAGAGGAAGATGGTGAATTCACTGAGTCTAGACATTCTGATCTGATCCGATTCTGATCTGATTCTGATCTGACTCTGATCTGATTCTGATCTGATCTGATTCTGATCTGAATCTGATCTGATCTGATCTGATCTGATCTGATCTGATTATGATCTGATTATGATTCTGATTCTGATTTGATCTGATCTGATCTGATCTGATCTGATCTGATCTGATTCTGATCTGATTCTGATTCTGATTCTGATTCTGATTTTGATTTTGATTCATGCTTATACGATCATAAAAATACAGTCACTGTCACAACATTTAAAATCGAATTAATTATCAGATCAAAAAATGCTATTTTAATTCATCGACTATGAACATTTCAAGTGTTTTCTGAACATTTTTCTTCTGAAATAAAGTGAATTCCTCTGATTTTCATCTTCTTAGATGTGAATGTTTTTCTGGCTTCTTTGGTGACAGTGAACTGAGGCTGTGGTCAAAACAAACACTTTATCTTGTTTTATCTCCATGGGCGAGTAGGAAAAAGAAGCCAGAGTGAATGATTATACAGTGAATATAAGACGATATAAAGATAAAGATAAGATAAAAATACCTATGAATAATGTTATACAAGATACATGCAACAAATGAAAGAGCAACGTAACTACAGATGACTTCAGTTTCCTGTTTGAACAGTGTCACACCCTCACCATGAACTCAGAGCTGTGTGTGTGTGTGTGTGTGGGTGTGTGCGTGTGTGTGTGTGTGCGTGTGTGGGTGTGGGTGTTTGTGTGTGTGTTTGTGTGTGTGTGTGTGTGTGCATGTGTGGGTGTGTGTGCGTGTGAGTGTGCGTGTGTGTGTGTGTGTGTGTGTGCATGTATGTGCGTGTGTGTGAGTGTGTGTGAGTGTGTGTGTGTGTGTGAGTGTGTGTGTGTGCATGTGAGTGTGTGTGTGTTCATGTGTGTGCGTGTGTGTGTGAGTGTATGTGTGTGTGTGTGGGTGTGCATGTGTGAGTGTGTGTGTGTGCGTGTGTGTATGTGTGCGTGTATGTGTGAGTGTGTGCGTGTGTGTGAGTGTGTGTGTGTGTATGTGTGTGGGGCACCATTTGGGCGCCATCTGCCCCTGTTAGTTCTCATGGCAACCATCAGCTACTGTGTGGTGATTTCACACACTGCCTGTCACACTGTCCTACACACACACACACACACACACACACACAGTGGAATGTACATGAAGATGCAGTTTCTGGTGAGCTGATCTCGATGATTCCACTGCTGTCTCATGGCAGCTTGGCTCAGATTCTGTATCCCAGAAAAATGTTCCTGAAGAAGTTTGAAACAGGTGCAGCTCATCTTCTCACCCTTCATCTGTAAACACATTCTCATCTTCTTGCTCTTCATCGTCCTGAGCGTTGAGGAGACGCTCAGGAGGAGCGCTGAGAGTCCTCTCTCTGTGAGCTGCAGCTTGAAACTCCTCCTGGATTAGTTTGTCAATGGTGACCTCTGTAGGTTGAGCTGTGAACGTGCACTTCATACTTCAACCACACACTCACACACACATACACTCACACACACACAAACAGCGTTTCACTCAACCAAAGAGATGTTTCTCCAAGGTGATAAGATTCAGCTGGTGCTGCAGGTGTCTCTGTTAATTCCAGGTATAGAGTGAACCTGCTCCATCCCATAATAACCCTGGTACCATGTGATCCTGCTCCATCCCATAATAACCCTGGTACCATGTGGTCCTGGCCCATCCCATAATAACCCTGGTACCATGTGGTCCTGCTCCATCCCATAATAACCCTGGTACCATGTGGTCCTGCTCCATCCCATAATAACCCTGGAACCATGTGGTCCTGCTCCATCCCATAATAACCCTGGTACCATGTGGTCCTGGTCCTCCACTCTGAGGAAGATGGACGTCCAGAACATAGTTTTCTTAGATCTTTGAATCAGATGTAGAAACAGTTGAGTCTCCTCCTCTGTCCATCTGGTCTGAAGGGAACTGGTCATGTGACCCCTACGTCAGGTCACGTGACCTGGAGATGTCAACAAAGTGTTTCCATCACACTTTGAGATCAGCTTCTAGATGGACACGTCTGGAGGAGCAGCTCAGGAGAGGAGCTGTGATCAGGGACATCTGAGAGGTTCTCATGGAGCTGCTATCTCCAGGCTGGTCCAGATGTTGAGGCCAATCCAGATGTTCAGGTCATTTCTAGAGCAGCACACTGAAGACCTCTGAGCCTGTCCTAGGCCGTGACAGGGTCACTGACCTAGTCAGTGGAGAGTCTCTGGGCTGTCAGATGTTTCCAGCTTGTTTGATGGTGATGAGGAGCCAGCACCTTCAGGGCTCTGAGCGGACCTCAACCAACCTCAGTCTGGAGGAAACCCGACCTCCTGCTGCAGGACCTACAAACCTCTCCATCCATCAGGCTCCTCAGGGTTCTCATGAACACATGAAACATTCAGTTTCTCCTCCTGATGCAGCTGGTTGTTCCAGGTCACAGTAGAAGCACACACACACACACACACACACACACACACACACACACACACACACACACACACACACACACACACTCAGGAGAGGAGCTGGGTTCAGAGACACCTGAGAGGTTCTCATGGAGCTGC
>CM055195.1:570070-575070 GCA_029224185.1 Karalla daura
GATCCACCTCAGACAGATCCACTCATCCATCAACAAATAATTCATGCCAACATTTACAATTCTCCACAGATTTTATCATCATCATCATTATTGTTGTTGTTGTTGTTATTACTATTATCATCAGTAACAACATCAGCAACACCACTATTATGATGATAATTACTTTACTTGCTCATTAGTTTTTTTACATTTTAACTTCAGCTTCATCTGTTTTGTCTGAAACAACTGTATCACGTCTTCATGGACCTTCTGTTCAGTTCAAGGAACTGAGGATGCAAAGAGGTGAGGAGGCGAGGAGGCGAGGAGGTGAGGAGGCGAGGAGGCGAGGAGGCGAGGAGGCGAGGAGGCTAGGAGGCGAGGAGGCGAGGAGGCAAGGAAGTGAAGAAACGCTCGTTTTCATTTGTTCAGCTCATTTATATCTCCTTTACAGTGCTCAACACCTTCACACACACACACACACACACACTCACACACACACACACACTCACATACTCACACACACACAAACACACACACACAAACACGCACACACACACACAGACACACACACACACAGACACACATACACACAAACACGCACACACACACACAGACAAACACACACACACACACAAACACACACACACAAACACAAACACACACACACACACACACACTCACACACACACACACACAAATACACACACAAACACACACACACAGACACACATACACACAAACACGCGCACACACACACACACACACAAACACACACACACAGACACACACACACACCCACACACACACAAACACACGCACACACAGACACACACACACACACACACACAGACACACACACACAGACACACACACACACACAGACACACACACGCCGATGATTTCAGTGATCTATAAGTTGCTCTCACCTCTGAGAACGTGCTGGTAGAACCTGCTAGTGGATGCTGATCAGCACACAGTCAGACCAGAGGAAGAGGAAGAGGAGGAGGAGGAGAGGAATAGGGGGTGTTACATACAGTATGATGTGACTGTATAACATGCCTCCAGCCTCCTTCAGGTGGACAGTCTGCTCCTTGAAGCAGCTGGGGAAGACCTGAGGTCACACCACAGAGCAGATATGGAGGCTGTCCAGGATCAAGATCATTACACATCATGATGATGGAGTGATGAAGAGCAAGGTAAAGGTTGGACAAGGGAGCAAAACAAGTGAAGGTCAAGCTGTGTATGCTGGGAGTCTCTAGAAGGTCTTGGTTGTAGTACACTGTTGGAGGTGATGATACCTGGTTCCTCAGCAGCAGGTCCTGAACTACCATCCTGAAGCTGTTCATCTGCTTTCATCTCTTTCTGAAGTGAATGTTGAGCTTCATCTCCTCTCTCCACCTCAGTGACTCTGGAGAACAGACCAGATCAATCGATGGTTCCTCCAGTTCCTCCTGAGCCTCAGAGCAGTGTTCCCTGTTCTCCCAGTGCCTCCTCCACCTGCTGCTTATTCACTCACTCATTTATTTCTTCACTCATTCATAGATTAAGACAGGAAGCTGCTCCTCAGCCATGGAGATCATGGAGATGCTTTTATCACAGGTCTTAGCCAGGACATGAAAACAGGAGCTGGAGATGGAGATGGAGATTGGGATGGAGATGGAGATGGAGATGGAGATGGAGCTGGAGCTGGAGGTGGAGATGGAGATGGAGATTGAGATGGAGATGGAGATGGAGATGGAGCTGGAGATGGAGCTGGAGATGGAGATGGAGATGGAGATGGAGCTGGAGGTGGAGATGGAGCTGGAGATGGAGATGGAGATGGAGATGGAGATGGAGATGGAGCTGGAGCTGGAGCTGGAGATGGAGAGATGGAGATGGAGATGGAGATGGAGATGGAGCTGGAGCTGGAGCTGGAGATGGAGATGGAGATGGAGATGGAGATGGAGCTGGAGCTGGAGATGGAGATGGAGATGGAGATGGAGATGGAGATGGAGCTGGAGCTGGAGATGGAGCTGGAGATGGAGATGGAGATGGAGATGGAGATGGAGATGGAGCTGGAGATGGAGATGGAGATGGAGCTGGAGCTGGAGCTGGAGATGGAGATGGAGATGGAGCTGGAGATGGAGATGGAGATGGAGATGGAGATGGAGATGGAGATGGAGATGGAGCTCCGCCTGCAGCCTGGTCTTTGTACTCTGTAATGGCCACTTAGAGTCAGATTAGCATCCCGGAGCAGCCACACATCTCTGGATGCACTTCACATAATGAGGAGCCTGTTGTTTACACATCTCTTCAAAGATCAGATCTCAGATCTAACCCTCTGCCACGTTATTAAACATGATGAAGAGAAAAACTTTGATCTTCCTAATCTGATAAAATGCTTCACACCAGCAGCACAAATAATAATCTCTTCATTTTCTTCATTTTCAGCATGCTTCAGTTCCCTCAAGACAACTGGACCCTGACCTGCTCCTCTTCCTCTCCTGTTAGACCTGTTAGAAGAACCAGGAAGTGATCATGATTCATCACAAGGTGTTTTCCTTTCATTTCTGTTCTTTGCTTGTTCCAACTTGCCTGCTCCTCTTCTCTGACCTCTCCATGCCGAGCCTGAAAATAGGGTCTCTGAACATCAATGGGGGGAGAGACAGACACAAGAGGGCTCTAATTTCTGAGGTGTCTGCTCAAAAGAGGGCTGATGTGTTGTTTTTGCAGGAGACACACACTACTGCAGCAGATGAGACAGATTGGGGCTTATGGTGGGAAGGTTCTCGCTTCCTTAGCCACGGCACTAACTTCAGTGCAGGAGTGGCAATCTTGTTTAAAGAAACAGCAAATGCTTCATTTTATCTTCTGCTGAGGTGGTGACGGGGCGGTTACTGATCGTCAGAGCAGAGATAGAAGGTTCTGTGTTCTGCTTTGTAAACCTGTACGCCCCAAACCAGGGAAGAGAGAGAGTGGGATTTTTGAACCTGAAGAATTATCTCCAGGATCAGCTGATCAGTGGTGGAGATTTTAGCTGTACCTGGGATTTCACTGTAGACAGGACTAGTGAGGAACCACATCCACAGTGTGGTTCCTCTCTCCTCCTCCCTCCTCCTTCTCCACCCTCTCTCCTCCTCCTCCTCTCTCCTTCTCCCTCCTCTCTCCTTCTCCCTCCTCCTCCTCTCCCAACTCCTCCACCCTCTTTCCTCCTCTCTCCTTCTCCCTCCTCCTCCTCTCCCTACTCCTCCTCCACTCTCTTTCCTCCTCCTCCTCCTCCCTCCTCTCTCCTCCTCCTCCTCCTCCTCTCCAGTTAATGAGGCAGGGCTCAGATTAGCAGCGCTGGCATTAAGCACCAATTAAACTGGGACTGTTGTTTTGCTGCACTATCAATTTACATGCTTTAATTGCGGAACGAAAACGTTCTGCAAAATGAGGAGCTGCACACACACACACACACACACACACACACACACACACACACACATACACACACACACACACACACACACACACACACACACACACACTCTAAGCTGGACAGTTCCTCTGAGACTCTTCACATTGTGTCAATTTGAATCATTTCACCTTCTCTATCTGCTGTTCTATTGATTTTAAATTGCATTTTAACGTTATTCACATTTAGGATTTATTGTTTGTTTTTGCCTCTGTGAAGTCTCTGTTGTGATGCAGATGAACCTGTGTTTGGTCGGGACGTGTCTGAGGAGGACTGAGGTGTGTGGATGAGCCTCAGCTGACCATGTCTGACCAGGAGAGACATGGAAACACCTCCTACCAGGAGTAGTGATGCAGGCTGTAGACACACAGCCTCACTACGTATATACTCAAGTCAGTCAAGTTGATTTATAAAGCACTTTTCACAGTAAGCATCACAAAGCGCTGCACAGTAAAATATCATATAAAAGTGAAAAACAAACCATTAAACAGAGACACACACGTCCACAAATCCAACCATACAGAGATAAAACATCTGTCTACAAATCTGCTTAAACAACAGGGTTGAGGAGCAGAGACGAGGACCTGAAAACCTGGACCTGAAACAATAAACAAACAGCATGCCTAGATGAGTTCTGTTTGAGGAGCATGCACCTTCTGAGAGCCTGCAGAGGTCCAGCATTGAAGGACAGAAGAACTGTGCTGAGACGTAGGTGGAGGAACACTGAGCATGTCCTCCTGCACTGAATGGTTTGAGGAGCTCATCAGAGAGGAGCTCAGAGCTCAGCTCAACCCCAGGCCACACACGAGGAGCACAGCTGAACTGTGGAGCTGCTTTCATCAGAGTGGATGGCACACGTGTGTCCGCTAAACTTTCGACCTGTGCGGATCTGAACGTTGAAATGTGAGGATGAAGTTTGACCTGGTAGAAACATCTGCAGCAGCTGTGGGGGAGCAGAAGGAGGTCAGGCTGAGCCAAGAGGAGGTGCAGAACCAAAGCTCAGCGCCTGCTGAGACTGTGACGTAGTGAAGCAGAGGGACTGGGCAGCAGCTTCTCTCCCAGATATCCTCCTGCTCCTTCTCTCCTCTCGCTGCAGCATCTGTTTATCTCTGACACGTAATCCTGCGTGTTCCGTGTGGAGATGTGTTCAGGAGACGCTCTTCTCTCCTTCACAGGAAACTCTCAGCTCTGCTCGAGCTGTGACACTAAGAGCTTTTAAGAGACATGGTTTCTCCTTAAACAAAGTGTTTTCTCTGGCGGAGAGTGATCAAAGCCTGTTTAATACTGTACGTCAGGAGGAATCGCTGCAGAATGATGAAAGTGACTGCAAACAAACAGCAGCAGGTTTGGGAGCTGGATCTGCATGCAGAGCAGATTATCCCGGTGAAGTCAGAGCAGCTGAGCGGAGCCCGCAGTGAGATTAAGTCACCAAAAGCCTCCAATTATCAGCTCCTCTGCAGCGCCGCCAGACCATGAAGCTCCTCCAGCTCCTCTAACGAGCTCCTGTCAGAGAGGAGTCCACAGAGACTTTCAGGAGTCAGAAGTTGTTCCCTCTCAGGTCTGCAGCCTCTGAGGAACATCTCTA
>CM055195.1:582570-590070 GCA_029224185.1 Karalla daura
CGTTTCTTCATGATGAACACATCTGGCAGCTAGCTAGCTGCTAGCTGAGTTAGCTGCTAGCTCTGCTGCAGACTCAACCAGCTCTGAATCTGCCCTGTGTGCTCACATGTACACGGTGCAGTGGCTTTAAAATGTAATGTAGAATTATCTATAATTTTACATAATATAACATGTAATGTTAATGATGACATAAAGGAAAAAAGGGAGGACACTTCACTCCGTATTCTTTCTAACTTAACATTCTAACTTGTGTATGATTTGTTTATATCTGTTTTATATCTGACTCTATCTGACTTTTCAACAATAACAGCTTGTTCCTGCTCCTCATGCAGCTCCAGACAGATGCGTTTTTGTTTTGGAGGCTGAAATCATCTCGTCCTTCATGCCGTAGCCTCTCCAGTCAGCTGCGCTGGGCTGAGGCGTAAACGCAGCAGAAGATGACTCAGATGTTTGGAGGAGAAACGTGCTGAGTCACTCTCCAAACATCAGACAGCAAACGTGCAAATATTCTAATCAGCAGAGCAAAAATAGATCATGGGAGCGTCTCAGAGCGTCTTCGTCTCCACCGATGTGTCACGTCACGTCTCCAGCATCAGCACGAGTCCATCACGTCCTTCACGTCCATCTCAGCCTCTCCATGTGGATGTTTTCTGCTCCTGTGGACTCTGAAGGCTTCCTGTAGAAGCTGAATGTTGCTGTGGTGAGGAACAGACTTGTGAGAAACGGTCTTTGGCCAGTTTTACTCTTTTTGTCATTTTATAAAAACTGATTGAATCAGTGAATCCATAAAGTGTAATGTCAATTCTAATGCTATGTGTGTGTGTGTGTGTGTGTGTGTAAGATGAGAACAATCTACACCTAGTTCTGCATGATCTACATCTACATCTACAACATCTAGATCTACACCATATACAACAGATACAGCTTCTCAGCTGCTCCTCACAGCTCCTCACAGTTCTAAGCTACTCATCTCAGCTCCGCATAGCCTCAACCCGGGACTCCTCTCTCCTTTTATTTCCTGAGCCCACAGTGACGGCCTGCAGTTCCATCGGGGGACAAGAGGGGGCACTGTTGACTTTCTGAGGAGGAGGAGGAGGACGCCCAGGAGCAGAGAGGCAGAAGACGCACACACTTCCTGAGCTGCTCAGGGAGACTGTGGTCAAAGGTTTGGGCTCACTGTTCTGTTCACACACTCGTAGAAAAGGTTTCAGGTGCAGGCAGGGTGGGGGTGGGAGGTGGGAGGTGGGGGTGGGAGGTGGGAGGTGGGGCTGGGGGGGTTCCAGGAGCATCCATATCCCAAACGTACATTTTGTAGGTGATATTTATTGCAAATGCCAAACGGCAGGTAAATGTCACAGTGCTCTGTTGTTCCTACATAATGGCTTGGTTATGAGAATCATTAACAGGTGCAGTTAAACAGGCGTGTACTCACAGTGACGTTCCCACACTGACCTGAGCGTGTGTGTGCGTGACTGATGGTTCAGGACATACACACACGTTCACGGCTGCAGCTCTGTGCACCTGGTCACCTGCAGTTAGACACTGGGACACGTATGTTTACGTGTTAGCGGAGGATCTGTGTCAGAGACAGATCTGAGCCGTCAATCAGAGCATCCCCTGGTAGTCATCTCCTCTGTCTTATCAACCCATCAGACCTGAGAGTCTCTGAGGGAGGGGGATGAGGAGGTGAGTGACAGAGGAGAGACAGACAGACACACAGACAGAGAGAGAGAGAGAGAGAGAGAGAGAGAGACAGACAGAGGGAGAGAGAGAGAGAGAGAGGTAGTATTATACCACAAAGGCTTTGGTCTTATACGGTTGATGAGTATTTGTCTTGCATTTTTTTTTGTATTCTCTGCTCTGAATGGGAATCACAGTGTTATGGTTCATATGTCATGTAATGTATTGTGTTTTTGCTTTGGCAAAAACAAATTTCTGTTCATGCCAATAAAGGAGATTGTATTGAACTTAATTGGAAATTGAGTGAGAAAGAGACAGAGAGAGGGAAAGAGTGGCACCATTAGAGTGGCAGTGTGGTTGCCAGATCAGCATCAAAGCTACTTGTTAGTGAGATGTCGGAGCTAGGAATGACAGCCGAGTTATCAGCGTTCCAGTTACAAAGTTGCAAAAAGTTTCCAGGCTATTGTTAGCATGTTAGCACAGCCTGCGTTGTAGCTCACACATACCACATGAACAATGTAAATGAGAGTGTAGCATCATCTCATACATCATACAAAATGTTGATCAATACTATGTGTACGGCTGATCAAGTGAGCTAATAAGCAGAATATTACACAGGAGCTTCAACTGTTTACACGCAGGGCGGCCATCTTGGATTGTCAACAAGGGGGTGTTGAGGATTGTCCGAAACTGGACTTTGGGAGGTGCTCCAGTTTCAAAAACAAGCACATTCTCTGAAATATTTACTCTACAAATGGAAAGCAGCATAATATTGAGACTCTGAACAGACTCTGAACTCTGATGGAACCAGAGCTCATAGCTTCTATGTTACCAGGAGAACAGGGCGGAACGCTTAGCTGGAACATTCCTTTAAGTGCAATAATCATTAAAGAGTCAGTGACCTTTGACCTGCTGAGGGTCAGAGTCCAGGGGAAACTGAACATTAAGTTTCAATGCTCTGAGTCTCAGTCACTGTGACCCCATCCCTTCCACCCTCGACCTTCACACAGAGGATGAAGGTCACACACACATTTCACTTGAAAACACTTTATTCTATGAACATGTGAATCAGTCTCATCCACAGTCTAATCTAATCTAATCTAATCTAATCTAATCTAATCTAATCTTGTCTAATCTAATCTTGTCTAATCTAATCTAATCTTGTCTAATCTAGTCAAATCTAATGAAGGTTTTACCTGCAGGAGCCTGCGGTTATGCACTCATTACATGGGCTGGTTTGGACGTCTGAGGAAATCTTCCAAATGAATTTCTACCAAATTAACCATTTGGTAGTGTCTGGACCTGGACCTGGACCTGGACCTGGACCTGGACCTGGACCTGTCTGGACCTGGACCTGTCTGGACCTGGACCTGGACCTGTCTGGACCTGGACCTGTCTGGACCTGGACCTGGACCTGGTCTGGCCCTGTTCTGGACCTGGACTCCAGAGACATCTGGAGCTCAGCAGCCGTGTTTCTACTGCCGTCTCTAGCTGGTTCAGTTACAGTGGATCTTTAGTTTTGTTGTTGTTTTTGGGCAGAGAGGGAGACAGCTTTACCCGACAAGGTTCCAGATTCATGGAGGCTGTTTTATTCCAACTTTTCAGGGTTGGAACTTAGTTTGGACTGAGAGGATGAAGCTGCAGCAAATAGAGTCTGAGTTACAGTGAAGACTACATATGTACTGTCTGCATGTCTGTGTGTTGTCTTTGGGTATGTGTAAATCCTGAACATGTGGCTCCAAACTGGAGATGCAACAGCTCCATCTCTGAAAGTCTTTTGGCTTGTTGTTCTTACTCCTAGTGTTTGTCTCTAATTATTGATTCATCTTCTCCTCCATGTTAGTGAGCATTCAGACAAATTCAAGACGTGTGGCTCGATCTGGATTGGTGTGCTCTCATTTTTTTCACGAAATTCCAGATTTTCTTCTGATTTTACCATTTGAATAAGAGTAAAGAGTGGAGTGAAAAAAACCAAAGCATTTTCACCCTCAAACAACCATCGGCTGCGTAGCCAAACTTTGAAGTAGACTTTGTTTAAAACAAACTCAAACTTGTGGTCTGTTTGTGCTGTTTGCAACATGCCTAAGGTTGTATAGCTTTTCATTCATACCTTCTCAAAGACCCATTTTTCCCATTTCCATGAATGGGAAAAGCAGGAAAAAAACATTTGGTTGGAACACTTGAAGCTGGTGATCAGCAGCATGCTGCAGTGGCACTGGCAGCATCTTCTGCTTCATGTTGTTTCTTGTCTGTCGAGGTGTTTCTGTCCTGTAGATCCAGAGTTAATCTGCCTGTCCTCTCTCTCTCCTCCTCCTTCTCTCTCCCTCTCTCTCCCTCTCCCTCTCTCTCCCTCTCTCCTCTGGCTGGTTAATCCCGCTGATGCTGATGTGACTGAGGTCAGGTCCCGCTTGGACACCAACAAAGAGTCTGAGTCGTCATGTCTCTGCTCCGGAGGGACAGTGAGTGAGCTGGACCTGTCCAGATCCTCAGGAGTCAAATCTGACGGAACAGCTTCAGAAGATGCTCAGGAATGACTCCGTAACTAATGGGTGCAGGTCTGGAACATTCGCGTCCAGCCTCCCTGATACGACCCTGCAATGCGTCTCAATCTGAGCCCGTCCACGACTCCAGCGTCCTGCTCCGGTCTCTGTTCATCCACTCCACCACAGATCTCGTTTTGTTCTTTGGCGCATGTGTGTGTGTGTGTGTGTGTGTGTGTGTGTGTGCCCTATCTGCTGGTTGTGTGGGTGAATGGACTGGGAGGTTCAGAGCTCCCCTCCTGGTCCGAACTGACTGGAGCTGCAGCTGGAAGCTGCCCCCCCCCCCGGGTCCAGAACGTTCAGAGACGTTCAGAGACGTTGAGGAGACCAGCTGGACACAGCAGCAGTGTTTCGAAGCAGAACTACATGATGTAGATGTCTCAGGTGATCTGCAGCGTGCAGAGCTGGAACAAAGCTGCCAGAGGGAGCAGAGGGAGCAGAGTTGAGCGAGCCCTGGTCTCCTGCTTGGACTGTTCCTGGAACATGATTATAAAACACACCGTGGCACAAATAATGAGCTCCCCCGGGAAGCTGCTCCTAAAGCGTTCCTCTGTATTCCAAAGCAGCTCCGCTGGGACGCCACAGCTTCACCTGAATCTTTAAACCTTGAGCCTGAAAAAAGTAGTTCAGGGATCAATTTATTTATGCATTTATTTATTTTTAAAAATATTCTGTTTACTGCCCGAGGGACGTCTCCTCGGCCTGACCAGCTTCCTGGTTCCTGCAGCAAATGTTGGTGGAACACCACAAACCAATCTGCCAGCTTTTGCTTTTTAGCTGTTATGAATGTGATATTTTCAACCCTTTGTTTCCTTTTCTTCTCTCCTAGGTCATAAGGTTTGTTTCCAGCACTTCGAGACCAACCTGTTCTCACTCAGCTTTCGTACAAAAAAATACGTAATCTTGACCTCCGAATTCCGTAGTATTTCCTGGTCATGTGACCGGTGCGCTCAGTGCTGATTATCTGCATTATGACTGAAAAATCACCAAAGCCTAGAGTGAAAGCTTATGAGCAATTCATATAGAAAAATGTTGATAAAAAACAGACAAATCAACATGTGCACGGACATCAGCCTGAAGGAATCCATCATGGTGGACGTGTAACCATGACATACATGTTCATTTAGTGAGAAATAACACGCTAGTAAACATGAACACATGCTGTTTCTAGTGCTAGTTTAGTGGAGATTCCTGTACCTGTTCTGAGAATGAGTAAATGTAGAGGTTTGTCAACAAATAGCACAACTTTATTTGTATATGTGTCCAACAGTGAAACAGAGAGCTTCTCCATGAGGATCTAGAGCTCATAGACACTCACTGAAAACGATAAAGGACATAGATGTTGACTGGGGACTGATAATTTCATCAGTCAGATGGAGCAAACTAAGTTAGAACCAGAAAGAGTTTTAAACTGTTAAAGAAATATGTATAACCATGAAATATGTTCATTTAATGTGACTGTACGTCATTAGTCATAAACATTTGTTAGTACTAGTGTAAGATTGGACACGGCATAGCCGGCTTGGTGAGCACATGTGCACCCATGTCACTAGAAATTCGTATGAAAACGCACAAAATTTTGGTCTCTAGATTACGTACTTTTCCATACGAATTAGTCATGAGAGCACGTTGTATGGACATGTCTCAGTAAGAACTAGTGATGGAAACATCTCTATTGTGGGATACTGTGAGAACAGTCATGTTGGTTCCTCCACCCATGTCTCTCTGTTGGTGTGGAGCTGTGATGATTTCCTGTTTCCCTCAGACTCTCTCCTCTTTTCTCTGCCTCCACACACAATTAAAACATATTTAATTTCCACTCTCCTCTCCCAGGAACCTAGTATCCTCTCATCTGCTGCATCCTGACAGACAGGAGAAAAGACGAGAGTCAGAAATATGAACAAACATACTGAACACTGGCTGATGTTGATTCAGTCCTGGAGCTGAGACCAGACTGTGAGACCTGAAGTGTCCAGACTGATGTTCTGGAAGCTTCAGCTCAGTGGTGGTGGAGGAAGCAGAACCTGCGGTTTCCTGTGAGATCAGAGCTGAAGGGTCACAGTAGCAGTGGTAAACAGAAATAAAGAGAACTGGGGCTGTAACTTAGGGCAAGGGAGCCTGTTCCTGTCCAGAGCACACAGACTGACCAGTCGACTGTGTGAAGACTCGGATCAGCTGATTGAATGAGCCAAGTCAGGTGCTGCCTGGTTGGAACAATAACCTGCAGCCACATGGCTCTCTGTGCTGGAACAGGTTCCCGACCCCTGCTGTACCTGATGGAATTAAAAGCCCAGTTCTGCAGCAGGTGCTCAGGTACCATGAGGCTGAGCCTGAGCAGACCTCTGAGTGTGATGGTGCTACCAGAGTTCTGGGCCGGAGCAGAAACAGTGGAAACAGCTGCAGCAGCAGCTGGACTCACCATTTGAACATCACTCTGATTAGATGGAAACAACTTCTGTCAAGTTGATTTTCAATAATTAACCGATTTATAAACTGCACAAATCAGTTCACAAGTAAAATGACTCCATATGAAACCATCATATTCTAAGGTGACAGACAGATCTGACACATTCAGCAGAATCATTAACGACTCCTTATTAAGAGCCATGGCTTCTTTTATCTGTAGCACAGTGTGAATTAGATAGAGTCAAAGATAGAGAGAAGCTTTTAATCATCAGAGAGAGAGAGACAGAGAAAGACTAGCTGCGTTTCCATTACCCCTAGAAATACGCAAAACCTAAGTATCGCAATAAAAAACGGTAATAGCAACACATACATTTCAAAAAAGCTCTCATATATCGCAAAAACATTTTTGTGCTCTCATGAGGTGTTTTTCAGACATATCGATAGTGTTTCACAAAAGTGAGATGGAAACACGTATCTCACATTTACATGTGACCGGAGATGGCAGGTTATGTGTGGTCGGAGGAGGAGACAAATTCAGAGTTGTCTGAGGAGTCAAACTCTGCCTTCGTCTCCTATTGATAATAATAATGACTGTAAAGCTGTAGCGCAGCTGAGGTGGCTATCGCTAGCTATGCAGGGTGACGTTTGAGGTTTGCTGCCTTGAAAAACCCGTCCTGCATTCAGAAACAAAAGTATGCGTCCTGTATTGAGCTGAAATAGGGATGTACTTTGTCCTGTCTCACTGAATGAGTTGAAAAGCATGTGTAAATAGAATGAATGAATACATGGCGCTCTAAAAGAAAATTTACGGTGAACAGCCAGCTCGCATCCCTCTCATCTCACTGGCCAGGAACTGTTGCTTGCGAAGACGATA
>CM055195.1:592570-612570 GCA_029224185.1 Karalla daura
ACATCTGGATCAGTGCTGGAGCTGTTGAGCCATGAGACAACACGATGAGGGGGCGTGATGAAGAGGAGAAGGTTGGTGAGGAACAGGTGACATGACAGTCTCTGAGAGAATGGATCTGATTCATGGAGACAATAAAAGATAAAACCAGCACTTGTTGGAATAAACAAGTGGTGGTTAACACTCCGTTCAGCTCGTTTGAAGAGGAGCAGGGAAAGAGTGAGTGAACCATGAGTTATTCATGAAGGTGAAGAAGCAGCGGAGGAGGAAAGGCAGGCGTCCCAGAACCTTCCTCTCACTGAACATGAACAAACAGAAAACAAAAGGCTGAGTCTTTGTTCAATTACAGCCCTGAGTTTACGTTTAAAGAACTGTTATTCCCACTCCTCAAATTACCCAACACGTTTGCTAATGAGTTGCTCTGATTTTATTCTGTGGAAGAAAATGACACAAGACTTGGCTCAGGTTACATCACGTCCTCAGAGGAAATCCTGCAGATAACTGAATAATTAGAGTTTCGCTCCATGAAGCTGCTGCCTCGCAGGAACCTCCAGAAGATCCAGGCTTCAGGATCTCCACAGGTCAGGTCAGAAGGAATGAATGAATGAATACAACCAAACGCTCTGGTTCTGACTTTGTTTGCTCCATCTGACTGATGAAATTCTCCCCATGCATGTGTTGTGTCTGGGATCGGTCCCCAGTCAACATCTATGTCCTTTATCGTTTTCAGTGAGTGTCTATGAGCTCTAGATCCTCATGGAGAAGTTCTCTGTTTCACTGTTTGTCACATATACAAATAAAGTTGTGCTATTTGTTGACAAACCTCTACATTTACTCATTCTCAGAACAGGTGCAGGAATCTCCACTAAACTAGCACTACAAACAGCATGTGTTCATGTTTACTAGCGTGTTATTTCTCACTAAATGAACATGTATGTCATGGTTACACGTCCACCATGATGGATTCCTTCAGGCTGAGGTCCAGGTTGTTCCCTTCAGTCATACTGCATGTCACATGACAAAGGATTCCTGGGAAATAATACGACATTTTCTAGATTTTATGCTTTTTCGTACCAAGCTGAGTGAGAACAGGTTGCTAAAAGTGGCATAGAGTCACACTCTCCTCATCTCTCCTCCTGTGTCTCCTCATCTCTCCTCCTGTCTCTCCTCATCTCTCCTCCTGTGTCTCTCCCCCTGTGTCTCTCCTCCTGTGTCTCTCCTCCTTCTTCACAGCAGAGTCGTGGAGCTGCAGGTCTCTCCTCAGATCTTAATGGTCCAAACATCACAGCTGCTGAGCAGATCAATGAGGAGCTGACACATAAAGGTGTGACAGGATCCAGAGGCAGGAGGGAACAGCCTCTCCTGTTCCTCCGTCCCCTCCTCCTCCTGCTCCTCCTCCTTGTTCTACTCTTGATCAATGAACTTTATGGTTTCTCTGATTGGATCCCTCCTCCTCCGGCCTCACAGGATGTGTGTGTGTGTGTGTGGAGCTCTCCTCTGAGGATGGTAGAGGTCTACCTGAAGCCAGGCTGAAACGCAGAGCCTCAGTCCTGAGGTTGAAGCGGTTCTTTTCTCTTCGACTCTGTCGTAAAGACTGCCGAGCTGAGCAGGAGCCGACGCTACAGTTACAACCTAAACGTTTACTTTACGTTTTAGCGCGAGTGCAGATTAGTGAGGAAACGTTCTGTCACCATCGTTTGTCCTCGGGGATTATTCTCTGCTATTACAGCTGAACTCTGCTCTCTCCATGGTTCCCTCTGTTTAATGACCTGCTGAGCAATGAAGGCTGCCAGCCAGCTCTCCACCCATCATGACTCCAAACCACTCGAGACCAACAACTTTATCCTCTTTTCTCCTCAGTTTAGAATATTTCTGCTTATTTTGAGGACAACAACAATTGCAGGAGTGAGGAGGAAAACTGTTTGTGTAAAATGTGACTTTTAGAACAAGCTGGGAACCTTGAGACTCTTTAGACCTGTGGATGAACGCCTTGAGCCTTCAGAACAGCTGCTCAATTAAGCACAGTAAAGCCACAGAGCATCACTGAAAGAGTATGTCAATAAATGGATGTAAAACAACAGAATACATCATAGAATGGACACAAACATATCAGAGGGAAGGATAAAATCTAAAGAAATAATTTAAGAAACATATGACAATGTCAATAAACCTGGAGATAGCAGCTCCATGAGAACCTCTCAGGTGTCTCTGAACACAGCTCCTCTCCTGAGCTGCTCCTCCACACGTGTCCATCTAGAAGCTGATCTCAAAGTGTGATGGAAACACTTTGTTCACATCTCCAGGTCACGTGACCTGACGTAGGGGTCACATGACCAGTTCCCTTCAGACCAGATGGACAGAGGAGGAGACTCAACTGTTTCTACATCTGATCCAAAGATCTAAGTGGGAGGAGTGGGAGGAGCAGAAGGTTGAGAGGGGTGGAGGAGTGAGGAGCGAGGAGATGAGGAGACGAGTAAAACATGTTTCCTAACACCGCTGTGGCCTCGCTGCTAATTTGGTCTTTGTGGCAGAAGAAAAACAAAAGGAGGGAAAATAATTTAAGCAGCCGTCTTCAGCCAGAGGAGATGAGGAGTAATGAGCAAATAGGAACAATAAAAGTGGAATAATGGCAGGATTAGCGCAGCCTCACAGGCGTGTGTCCAGCCTGCTTCATTATTCAGCAGCTGCAGCTGCACACAGTCATAACGTCCTCAACCAGCAGGAGACGAGGCCAGGACACACACACACACACACACACACACACACACACACACACACACACACACAGACCTAGGGCTAGTGTTAGGGTTTAGGTAAGGACCCTCCACCAGGGAGGAAGTGGACATTCCTTGACCCCCATGGTGCATGACACCGCATCCCCTCCCAAAAGTTGCATTTAAATTCTAAAATAAATGAATAAAGCTTTGCCACCACCCTCACCTCTGACCCTAACCCTAACCTCTGATGGGCAGATGTGGGCGGGGCAACTTCCTCCAACTCGAGGGTTGACTGATAAACATGCTGTGATGTGTGCACTCACTATGATGAATTTAAACATTTTCTTTGCTTTACTTCCTGGTTTCCTGTGCGCCACTGTTGGTTTGTGTGCCTAGACACAGTTTATAAATGAGGAACCAGAACCAGAACCAGAACCAGAACCAGAACCAGAACCAGAACCAGAACCAGAACCAGAACCAGAAGCAGAAGCAGCTGCAGCTTCAGTTCCGAGGCATCTTGCCCCGTTGTTATGGTGATCATAGGTAGATAGACAGATAGATGTGGGGGCAGAAGGTTCCAGAGAGCAGGTCGGTCGGGTGAATGAAAGCATCGGTAAACAAACTGCTAACGAGCCTGCTCTGTCTAACGAGCAGCGTGGGTCACACGCTGACTTCTAATGTTCTCACACGTTCTCACCTGTAATGATGCGATTCTAATTAGTCTACAGTAGTTCAATCTGTTGAGTCCAATGACGAGGCAGGAAACAGACATATCTGTCTGTCTGTCCATCCATCCATCCATCCATCCATCCATCCATCCATCCATCCATCCATCCATCCATCCATCCTCCATCCATCCATCCATCCATCCATCCTCCATCCATCCATCCATCCATCCATCCATCCATCCATCCATCCATCCACCCATCCATCCATCCATCCATCCACCCATCCATCCATCCATCCATCCATCCTCCATCCATCCATCCATCCATCCATCCATGGATTCATGCAGTCACTGGTGTGAGAGGCTGAATCAGTGTCTTGTCATCTGTCATCTTATGCCTCCTCCTGCCCCCCCCCCCCCCCTAACTGAGGGTCGGAGGTTAGAAACTGTCAGTGTGTTTTGTTTGTTGTTCGTTTATTCTGTGGTTGAGTTCAGACTCCAGCTGCAGTCTGAACTCTGGATCATTAACAAGTTTAATAGAGACTTTTTTATTAGTAATCTTTTCATTAGTGACTTTTTATTATTAGTGATTTTGTATGAGTGATTCTGAAGGTCAGGGCGGCCGGCGTCTAACTCGCCCTCAGGAGGAGCAGGCCAGATGCTGCTGGCTGGCGTCCAGATGTTCAGCTCCTCCGCTCCAGGAGTCGTGAGAGAGCTTCTCCCTGAAGCCTCCACAGGCTCCAGCCTCGGCTCGGCTCTGAACGTATCAAGGAGCAGAGCGGCTCAGCGTAGCCTCCTCACACCCTCGCACACCCAGCAGGATGAGCTGAAGACACCGCTACAACAGAGAACAGGAAATAGAAAACAACGTAAAGCATTTTTCTAAATAAAAGCACCGGACTAAACACAACATGTATGGTCTGTGGTGCGGTAGGAACTGACAGAGCCATGATTCAGAGGCTCATGTTGCTAAACCTCTAGTCAATGAATGTTGATTTTATTTTGGTAGTTGAGTGTATTTACCTGTTTCCTGCTCCTCTTGATGTGTGACTGATTGGAGATTTCTTTAAAGTCTTCTGGAAACATCTGCTCCTCCTGTTCTTATCACCCTAATCACAATGTTTTATGTATCAGGAGCTCCGCAGGTCAGAGACTTCAAACAGAGGTCACATGTTGTTAAAGTCTAATTTAGGTCAAATATAACATGTAAACATGTTATTACATCACACACATCCACACCTGGGATCAGCAGCGTTTCCATCAGCCTATAAAAAGAAAGACTCTCAGATCAGGACTGTAGATAATCTGGAGGTCAAGCTTTGATTTTCTGACAATGTGTCAGTGGTTGAACATCTAAGAGCAGCCACGAGATTCTGAGCTGGAAATCAACATCTTCAGAGTTTCAGGAGGAGGAAGGGGTGGGGGGAGGAGGCAAGACTGAGGAGTCCCGGCAGCTTTATGTGTGACACCGTTCTGACAGTGTTTGTAGCAAAGAGTTAAAGTGAGGAAGAGATACGTCTCTCCTCTTCTTCTGTTGATCCTCCTCGAACCACACAGATTCATTGGCCTGTGTGTGTGTGTGTGTGTATGTGTGTGTGTGTGTGTGTGTATGGACTCATGCTCCATGCTTTCAAGTATTCAGAGTGTGTGTGTCTCGTCCTTCAGCAGCCGTCAGTCTGAGCAGAGATCAGTGTGAACGACGACTCGATCTCATCACATCCATCTGAAGTAAAGTGCGCGGCCCTCAGAGACACTCACATTAGTTTGTGTCAAGTGTGTTTCACCTCTCGACGGGAAACTCAAGGTGAGCGTCCCGGCCTCGCTGGCGGAGGGAGCAGGGGGGCCCGCCAGGACGCTTCCCTCCTGTTGACCCCGGAGGGCTGTCACCAGCAATCATCTCAGAGCGCCTGACAGGAAGTGGCGCTCATGGAGCTCACGCAGCTCGCTGCCTGACAGAGGAACCGCCGGCTGGTTGCCAATGAGGCTCAGATGAAAACCTCCAACCAGTCAGAGACCAGCTCTGGGACGGACGGCTGCTGGGAGGACTGGAAGAGCTCAGGCTGATCACTCTGCCTCTGACTTTCTCTCTGTCTCTGTCTCTCTCCCCCTCTGCCTGTCTCTCTCTCTCTGCCTCTCTGTCTCTCTCTGTCTGCCTCTCTCTTTCTGTCTCTCCCTCTCTGTCTCTGTCTGTCTGGCTCTCTCTGTCTGTCTCTCTCTGTCTCTCTCTCTGAAGTGTCTCCTGGTCTCTCCATCTCTCCTCTGTTCTCTGAACTCACTGTTCCACTGGTACCACAGTTCCCTCCTCTTTCCAAAGCTTCTCCTCTAACTGTGACAGTTCATCTCCAAATCTGTTTCCTGGAGCATGAAACCTGGAGCCTGGAGCCTGGAGCCTGGAGCCTGGAGCCTGGAGCCTGGAGCATGGAACCTGGAACATGGAACCTGGAACCTGGAACCTGGAGCCTGGAGCCTGGAGCCTGGAGCCTGGAGCCTGGAGCCTGGAGCCTGGATCCTGGATCCTGGATCCTGGAGCCTGGAGCCTGGAGCCTGGAGCCTGGAGCCTAGAGCATGGAGCAGGGAACGTGGAGCCTGATTCAAACATGGAGGCTTCACATTCTGTCATCCTGCAGATCTAGTAGATAGTAGTCCTACTAACTTGGTGCTGGTCGGTCTCAGTCTTGTGTAACCAGATGTAACGTGGTGTCCTCAGGATTATCATGAAGGGTTCAGGTTCTTTAAATCGTTGTCTCCATGTCTCTCCTTTGTCTCAGTGGTCGTGTCCTCTCCTGGTGCTCCTCAGCCATTTAGCACCTGCATTCCTCCATGTTGACTGCTGAGGAAGCAGATGGTCTCAGGGTTGGTTACTAGTTAGTGACGCCCCGAGGAGCCGATGCACAACCACTCCAATATGTTCTCCAGAGCTGGTGAACATTGGCCCTCCATCAGTGACACATAAACACCGTTTAGAGCGAGGTATTAGAGGATGAATCACTCTCTAACGAGGGGCAGTGTGTGTGTGTGTGTGTGTTCAGTCCAGATGGTTGTTTTACAGTTTGCAGCATCACTAAGGATTCACAGAGAAGTCACATTGACAGAAACAGGCCTCAGAACTCTGAGCTTCTGAACCAGGCCCTGAAACGTCATTTTGTTAATATCTCCTCAACACTCTGAGCTCAGAGGCTGAAATTTGACGATATTCATTAGGAGGTTAAGAGCATCCGCTATGTTGAGTTCAGACTCCTACTACTTTTAGAAGTGTCTGAGATGGCCACACACCATTGAATGGCAGGCCAAGGGTGACATGATGGCACCCTTCCAGCAGGTGGCGCCCCAGGCGATCGCCAACTACCAGCCCTGCATAGACGCCCTGAGTGATGAGGGCGACAGGTCAGCATGCTTATGGGGAGCAGGCCCCAAAATATATGATAAGCTCCCAAGGTTCCTGGTCAGAACTTCTTCTTCTCATCGATCTTTCAATCTTCTCATCAGAGCTCAGATTCTCATCTACCACGTCAATATTCAGAGAAATATGCATAACTATGACATATATGTTTATTTCATGAGAAAGGTGGGTGAAAGGTTGCTTCCACACTCTGACCCTCTGAAACCTGTCTCTCTCTCTCGCCCTCTCTCTCTCTCTGTCTCTCTCGCTCTCTCTCCCTGTCTCCTGAAGTGATTCTCATCCTGACGAGGACTTGATCTATTGTAGTTATTCTCTCTGTGCCGAGCAGAGAAAGCCTCTGACCTTTTCCAGCTCTTACTCGACGTTCTGAAGCTCTGAACATTAAACTGAAGGTTCGTGGGGAGCAGAACTCTCGTTTAAAATGAATAAACTTTGGAAGCAGGACAAGCTTTGATGGGATGTTCTGCTCCAGGTTTGGTAAAAGTTGTAGCGTCGAGGGTGAAGATAAGGAACCTGGGCCGGTTGGAAACCACTGGGAGGTTTGAGCAGCTTCAGCATCTTCACGTTCTGCATGTTCTAAACCAAACTCAGTGTGAGAACAGGAGGAACAAGCAAAACTGAGAACTAAATGAGATAAAAAACGAGCAATGAATGCATTTACCATCAGAAGCTAAGTGAAGCCCCTTCAGCTGCAGATCTTTTTAGCGCAGCTACAAATATGAGTGACGTGTTCAGACGATGAAACCTGATGTCAAACCGTCGTCCTGACACGTGCTGACACTCCATCCTCCATCCTCCATCATCATGTCCTCCATCACGTCCTCCATCCTCCATCATCATGTCCTCCATCACGTCCTCCATCCTCCATCATCATGTCCTCCATCACGTCCTCCATCCTCCATCATCATGTCCTCCATCACGTCCTCCATCCTCCATCATCATGTCCTCCATCACATCCTCCATCATCGTGTCCTCCATTATCACATCCTCCATCCTCCATCATCATGTTCTCCAGCCTCCATCATATCCTCTATCATCACAACCTCCATCATCACATCCTCCATCCACCATCATCATGTCCTCCATCCTCAATCATCACATCCTCCATTATCACATCTTCCATCCTCCATCACGTCCTCCATCATCACATCCTCCATCAGTTATCCTGTTTTTTAGCAACCCCTCAGCTCCTTTTCATCTTCCAGTGGTTTCCAGCTCGTGGTCTGTTTGCGTCTGTTTAACCTCTGAATGTTTCTGTCCATGTACACGAACGTGACTAAACGTTTTACCTTTGAAGCAAACGCACACAAAGCTCAGCTCGTTGACATTTTTGTTTCAAAAACAGGGTGAAAAGCAGCCGTTACTGAAGGCCACCACAAATATTTGACATTTAACGAGATGGTGTCTGAGAGCCTGACTCACTCCTTCAACCTGCGGCATGTTTGACTCATGAGTCCAATCACATCATCCAACTTGTGGTGTTTGATTTTTTTAAGGCTTAAAATCTGCTTATTTCAAACTAAATCACCCAAATCTCTGCTCATAGTTTAAGCAAAATCACAATCCAGTTGTTGTGCGGTTTGGTGAATCCTGGGTCCTCAGAGCTCCTCAGACGGCTCCGAACCTAAAAGCTTCTGCTCAGTCTTGAAGTTTCGTCACCTCAGCTCATCTTTCTGACAGTGCCACTTCACTGTGACAAGACTTTGAATTGGACGAGAATCTGTTCTTTAACCTGCAACAAAACTATGCTCCATAAATGTCCTAATTCCCAGAAATGTTAAACTGAGTCGTAAATGTATGCAACCGACGGTTGAGGGGAGTATTGATCCTTGTTTTCTGAAAGTAATGTAGAAGTTATTGATTTTTCATCAACTGCTTACATGTAATTCTTTCTAGTCCCTGTTACGCACAGATCTAGTGCCTTGTCATGCTTATCTGGCAACCACAGAATGGCTTTGCACTGACACGTAGCCAAACAATAGAACTTGGCAGAGAGAAGAGTGCATCAATTAGCAACTTAGCCATCATGTTGTGCTTCATTTCTCCCAATATAGAGAAAATAATGTTTGGATAAGAAAGGAGGTACTGCTGTCTGAGGTAACGGCTGACACGTTCCAGGGAGGAAAGATGAAGGAGAAACATCACGATAACAGGTGGACATGGTCAGCGTTAGAGAACGAGATGCAGCCCAGGAACAGTGAGGAAATCAAACCATGTCCAGAAAGGTAAACACAGTAAAACACAGAGGAGAGAGGCTCAGCCTGAGGCAGCTCCCCTCCAGGCCTCCTCCAGGCCTCCTCCAGCTCTCCTCCAGGCCTCCTCCAGCTCTCCTCCAGCTCTCCTCCAGGCTTCCTCCAGGCCTCCTCCGGGCCTCCTCCAGCCTCTTCCAGCTCTCCAGCTCTCCTCCAGCTCTCCTCCAGCCCTTCTCCAGCTCTCCTCCAGCTTTCCTCCAAGCCTCCTCCAGGCCTCCTCCAGGCCTCCTCCAGCTCTCCTCCAGCTCTCCTCCAGGCCTCCTCCAGCTCTCCTCCAGCTCTCCTCCAGGCTTCCGCCAGGCCTCCTCCAGGCCTCCTCCAGCTCTCCTCCAGGCCTCCTCCAGCTTTCCTCCAGGCCTCTTCCAGGCCTCCTCCAGGCCTCTTCCAGCTCTCCAGGCCTCCTCCAGCTCTCCTCCAGGTCTCCTCCAGGCCTCCTCCAGGCCTCCTCCAGCTCTCCTCCAGGCCTCCTCCAGGCCTCCTCCAGGCCTCCTCCAGGCCTCTTCCAGCTCTCCAGCTCTCCTCCAGCTCTCCTCCAGCCCTCCTCCAGGCCTCCTTCAGCTCTCCTCCAGCTCTCCTCCAGGCCTCCTCCAGGCCTCCTCCAGCTCTCCTCCAGCTCTCCTCCAGGCTTCCTCCAGGCCTCCTCCAGGCCTCCTCCAGGCCTCCTCCAGCTCTCCTCCAGCTCTCCTCCAGGCCTCCTCCAGGCCTCCTTCAGCTCTCCTCCAGCTCTCCTCCAGGCCTCCTCCAGGCCTCCTCCAGGCCTCCTCCAGGCCTCCTCCAGCTCTCCTCCAGCTTTCCTCCAAGCCTCCTCCAGGCCTCCTTCAGCTCTCCTCCAGCTCTCCTCCAGGCCTCCTCCAGGCCTCCTTCAGCTCTCCTCCAGCTCTCCTCCAGCCCTCCTCCAGGCCTCCTTCAGCTCTCCTCCAGCTCTCCTCCAGCCCTCCTCCAGGCCTCCTTCAGCTCTCCTCCAGCTCTCCTCCAGCCCTCCTCCAGGCCTCCTCCAGGCCTCCTTCAGCTCTCCTCCAGCTCTCCTCCAGCCCTCCTCCAGGCCTCCTTCAGCTCTCCTCCAGCTCTCCTCCAGCCCTCCTCCAGGCCTCCTTCAGCTCTCCTTCAGCTCTCCTCCAGGCCTCCTTCAGCTCTCCTCCAGCCCTCCTCCAGGCCTCCTTCAGCTCTCCTCCAGCTCTCCTCCAGCTCTCCTCCAGGCCTCCTCCAGCTCCAGTTGCCTCCTGTTTATTCTACAGTCGATACCTGCCGCTGTGTGTTGAGCTGCAGCACTTGCTCACAAACAACACCTCAGCAGTAAGAAATGAAGAGCAGCTGACTCCCCTCCTCCTCCTCCTCCTCCTCCTCCTCCTCCTCCTCCTCCTCAGGTAATGGGAGCAGGGCAGCACATGGAGGTGTCACAGTGCCTGGCTGCTGGGTTCGCGAGCCCATTAGCGAGCCCAGTCTGCGTGGATAAGTGACTGAGCCGGCCAGGACAAGAACACGTTTGTGTTGCAGCAGAGAATAACAAGGCTTCCTGGGAACAGCTCCAGGATGGACAGGCCTCTGCAGTGTCTCCTTCACTCCCGCCGCTCTCTGAGCTCCAGCTGTTCCGCTTCTATGGGACGTAAATCTGGGGGAGAGAGAGACAAAAATCAAAGGAAACAAGCATAGTATTCCATAGCTTATTTAGATTTTGCATTATTCTATCGTGATTAGCATTTTTTCCGTTTTTGCCTCCTCACATTTGAAACTTGCTTTGCCAATAAATCCCTTTGAATCGAAGTGAATTGGATTTAGACAGAGAATGTACATGTTTGTGCATGTGTGTGTGTGTGTGTGTGTGTGTGTGTGTGTGTGTGTGTGAGTGTACAAGAGCGAGGGAAGAAAGCATGACTGAGAGAGTGAGAGTGCAAAAGTGTATGAGAAAGAGAGGACAGACTGTATGATTGAAAGAGAGAGAGATAAAGAGAGCAAGAGAGAGAGGGAAACTTTCTTCCCTTCAGTCCTGCTGGTTCAGCTGCTTGTTGCCTAGTAACCAGAATCTCCTCTGAAAGGCTCTCCCTCCTCCTCCTCCTTCCCTTTCCCTCCTTCTCCCTCCTCTCTTCCCCTCTTCTTCTCCCTTCTGCCTCCTCCCCCTCCTCCTTCCTCCTTCCCTCCTCCTCCTTCTCCTTCCCTCCTCCCTCCTTCTCCCTCCTCCCCACTCCTCTCCCTCCTCCCTCCTCTTCTCTCTTCGGTCCTCCTCATCCCTCCTCTCTTCTACCTCCTCCTCCCTCCTGCTCCCTCCTTTTCTTTTAGTTTAATTTCCCACTCCTTGAAGACTTGTTTTCCTGTTTTCAGCCTTTTCTCCGTGCAGAAGTGGCTGAAGCTCCTGGTTGGAAGGTTTTAATGAGCTCAGCTGATCGCTGTTCATCAGCTGATCTCAGTGGATTCTACTGCTCATTCAGCCAGTCACTCATTCAGCCAGTCACTCATTCAGCCAGTCACTCATTCAGCCAGTCACTCATTCAGCCAGTCCCTCATTCAGCCAGTCACTCATTCAGCCAGTCACTCATTCAGCCAGTCACTCATTCAGCCAGTCACTCATTCAGCCAGTCACTCATTCACCCTACAGGTGTGTGATGACACTGATTCAACAGGATGGAAACAACTGCAGGAGAATGGTAAGATATGAAGACCATTCAATATTTATGTGTGTGGACTAACACGGTAACACACACACACTAACCTGTTCTCACTCAGCTTTCGTACGAAAAAATACAAAGTAGATCTCCAAATGTCGTAGTGTTTCCTAGGAATCCTTTGGCACGTGACCGGTGCGCTAGACGCTGGTTATTAGAGACCGTCTGAGTATCATTTACATGACATCCATTATGACTTCGAAGGGTAAAAGTTTATAAGCAATTCATATAGGAAAATGTTGAAAAAAACAGACAAATCAACTCAGCCTTAAGGAATCTGTGTAACCATGACATACATGTTCATTTAGTGAGAAATAACACGCTAGTGAACATGATCACATGCTGTTTCTAGTGCTAGTTTAGTGGAGATTCCTGCGCCTGTTCTGAGAATGAGTAAATGTAGAGGTTTGTCAACAAATAGCACAACTTTATTTGTATATGTGACAAACAGTGAAACAGAGAGCTTCTCCATGAGGATCTAGAGCTCATAGACACTCACTGAAAACGATAAAGGACATAGATGTTGACTGGGGACTGATAATTTCATCAGTCAGATGGAGCAAACTAAGTTAGAACCGGAGTGCCAGACAGTGCCAGTTCAGTTCCAGTTCCTGAGTTCCTGTCATCAGTTCTAGGAGCCATAAACTTGGGGCGCTACATCCGTTTAGTGGCGACCCTGTCTGCGGTGACGCTGCCAGAGCAGACCAGAGCACGTCAGCCTCCCACCACACTCCCAGTGGCAAACAGGAGTAACGCCTGTGGTCTGGGACTACGTTTGTCTGTCCAGAGGGATAAGAATGAGGCACAGTGAGACACATCAGCTGAAAACTATGTTGAAATTTCCACCAGAATCCTCTACTTCAAATGAGTAAGTTTCATTTATGTGGTGTATCAATTGTGTTTCCAGGTACGGGGCGTAGTGTGCACATGCACGTGTCACTGACCAGGAAAATACTACGGAATTTGGAGGTCAAGATTACGTATTTTTTTTGTACGAAAGCTGAGTGAGAACAGGTTGCACACCCTGCAGCAGGTCAGAGGTCAGAGGTCAGAGGACTTCATGTGTGCTGCTTCAAACTTCAGATAAAACACCAGGAGAATATCCTGCATGGATCTATTCTGATGTACTGAACCTGAACCTCTCAGATGTCTCTGAACACAGCTCCTCCACACGTGTCCATCTAGAAGCTGATCTCAAAGTGTGATGGAAACACTTTGTTGACATCTCCAGGTCACGTGACCTGACGTAGGGGTCACATGACCAGTTCCCTTCAGACCAGATGGACAGAGGAGGAGACTCAACTGTTTCTACATCTGATTCAAAGATCTAAGAAAACTATGTTCTGGACGTCCATCTTCCTCAGAGTGGAGGACCAGGACCACATGGTACCAGGGTTATTATGGGATGGAGCAGGACCACATGGTACCAGGGTTATTATGGGATGGAGCAGGACCACATGGTACCAGGGTTATTATGGGATGGAGCAGGACCACATGGTACCAGGGTTATTATGGGATGGAGCAGGACCACATGGTACCAGGGTTATTATGGGATGGAGCAGGACCACATGGTACCAAGGTTATTATGGGATGGAGCAGGACCACATGGTACCAGGGTTATTATGGGATGGACCAAGAACACTTTATTCTTTACTTTTAGTTCAGAAACATCACTTTAGAGAGTGATTTAGAGAGAAACACTTAGCATTGATTCCAGTGTTAGTCACACACTCAGACTTTCTGCCCACTGATGGTTTATGTTTGTTTATGTTTATGTTTATGTTTATTTATTGAGCTTAGAGTGGATGGGAGCTGTTAGAGCTGAGACGTCCCAATAGGTCTGAGGAGGAGTTCACAGAATGTCTCTCTAAGACAGTGAAGTGTCTTCGTAGTTCCTCATGCTCAAAGATGAGATGAGATGAGATGAGATGAGATGAGATGAGATGAGAGGAGATGAGATGAGATGAGATGAGATGAGAGGAGATGAGATGAGATGAGAACATTACAGCTCAGCACATCTGGCCCAGTTCTTAGTGTGCAACAGTCATACTCCTCCCCCTGGAAACATGCGATACCATCACACAGCCTCAAGCATGTTTTAATGAGTTGCTGAACAAAAATAACTCCTCTTTCCTCTCCACGGTGTGTTTAGATGTATTAATGTCTGTGACGCTGGAACGCAACTATCTGGAGTTAAACCAGTTCAATCCTTCAAACCACAGATAATCTCGGAGCAGACCAGTCCAGGCAGAGCAGCAGCTTCATGTCTCATCATCAACAACTTCAACATTCAAGATTCACATGTTGTTTGTCATATGCTCAAATATATACCTGCAGATAAACACCTGGAAAGGAAGTTTAGACGTGCAGACATCATTGTTTTTAGGAAGAGTCCTGGAGAATAAATCTCAGCTACATGTTGGTCAGATCAGAGTTCACAGGTCACTGCATGATTTAATCGACGTATTCATTTCATGTCACAATTTTCTCCTCCAGCGGAACTTGTTCAGCTCCATATTCACAATAGTAAGAATTCAGCATTTTGCTGTTTGTTAAATGTGAATTCTATTGATCGTTCTGTTTTGTTATCTGTGTTCCTATTGACTTGAAGTAAACTTGATGCTTTGATTCTTTACTCGTGTGTGTGACTGAACTGAAAGATGTTTCTGTTTGCTCCTGATTATTGTTCAGCTCATAAGTGACAGAGTGACATATTTGTACTATTATTACCAAACCACAAATGTCAAATAGTTTAATAAGAACAAACATAATGAAAACAATATAATATGAGTAAATATGAGATCAGGGCTGGTGCAGTCATTATGACATGAATCCTCAGTAGCAGCCAGAATCTTAATCGTATCGATCTGTTCAGTTGTATTTCAGCTCCTCTCTCTCTCTCTCTCTCTCTCCCTCTCTCTCTCTCTCCCCCTCTCTCTCTCTCTCTCTCTCTCTCTCTCTCTCTCTCTCTCTCTCTCTCTCTATCTCTCCTCTCTCTCCCCCCTCTCTCTCTCTCTCTCTCTCTCCCTCTCTCTCTCTCTCCCCTCTCTCCCCCTCTCTCTCTCTCTCTCTCTCTCTCTCTCTCTCTCTCTCTCTCTCTCCCCCCCCTCTCTCTCTCTCTCCCTCTCTCCCCCCCCTCTCTCTCTATCTCTCTCTCTCCCTCTCTCTCTCCCTCTCTCTCTCTCTCTCTCTCTCTGGACGAAAGAACGGCGAGCTCGAGGCGTTCGCTCCGATCGATGCTCTGACGTATCATCACAGAACCTCTCTGCTCTCATCACCATCATGTTAATATCCCTTTATATTTTACCATGTGGTTATTTATTTGTTATTTATCTAGATTTTCTCAGGGCAGTGACGTTACAGACCCGCAGGACGTGGACGTGAGTCAGCAACGTGTGTGTGAGCAGCCGAGGTTTCTCCTGCATTTATTACGATTCTGTCAAAATAAAATCGAACAAAGTAAACAGAACATCAGCATCAGGACGTCATCTCGATGCTGATGAATTATTTGTTAGAAGTGACGGGAGCTGTGTTTCCATCGTAGTTTGTCACAAATATATCAGTTTGTCTCCCCTGAAGGTGTTGGAGCTGCAACTCCAGGTAGAGTTTGCTCCTGCTCCATCCCATAATAACCCTGGTACCATGTGGTCCTGCTCCATCCCATAATAACCCTGGTACCATGTGGTCCTGCTCCATCCCATAATAACCCTGGTACCATGTGGTCCTGGCCCATCCCATAATAACCCTGGTACCATGTGGTCCTGCTCCATCCCATAATAACCCTGGTACCATGTGGTCCTGCTCCATCCCATAATAACCCTGGTACCATGTGGTCCTGGCCCATCCCATAATAACCCTGGTACCATGTGGTCCTGCTCCATCCCATAATAACCCTGGTACCATGTGGTCCTGCTCCATCCCATAATAACCCTGGTACCATGTGGTCCTGCTCCATCTCCCATAATAACCCTGGTACCATGTGGTCCTGCTCCATCCCATAATAACCCTGGTACCATGTGGTCCTGCTCCATCCCATAATAACCCTGGTACCATGTGGTCCTGCTCCATCCCATAATAACCCTGGTACCATGTGGTCCTGTTCCATCCCATAATAAGCCTGGTACCATGTGGTCCTGGTCCTCCACTCTGAGGAAGATGGACGTCCAGAACATAGTTTTCTTAGATCTTTGAATCAGATGTAGAAACAGTTGAGTCTCCTCCTCTGTCCATCTGGTCTGAAGGGAACTGGTCATGTGACCCCTACGTCAGGTCACGTGACCTGGAGATGTGAACAAAGTGTTTCCATCACACTTTGAGATCAGCTTCTAGATGGACACGTCTGGAGGAGCAGCTCAGGAGAGTTGTGTTCAGAGACATCTGAGAGGTTCTCATGGAGCTGCTGTCTCCAGGTTTATTGAGATTTATTCAGAATTAGATTCAGTAACTTTATTTATTCCTGTGGACCAGTTAAAGCAGCAGAAAGCAGTTACATGAGTAACACAACATTATAAAGTTCATGTTCTTGTTTTGTTAATATATATAGGAAACAAGAACATTACATCTGAGAAGTACTCTCTCGTGTTGTAGGGAGGCAGGGTGCTTCATGTTTTAGGCAACTAGGAAACTCCTCCGTCTCTCGACCTTCAGGCTTGGATCTGGACAGGCAGGAAACTCACACACACACTGAGGATTTTACACATTTTCACTGGCTTTGATGAAACCCTGACAAATGTGCCATAGAGTTTGGAGGGCAGATGGGAAAAGAGGACAGCTGTGGCAAATTTCAATGAACAGAAATTTCAATCTTTACTGTGTGTGTGTGTGTGTGTGTGTGTGTGTGTGTGTGTGTGTGTGTGTGTGTGTGTGTGTGTGTGTCTGTCTCACAGCGGCTGAGCTCTCATCTCAGTCAGACGTCAGCTGCTGAAGACAAAAATGTTGTTTACACCCCACAGAAAGTCCTTAAATCAGCGAACGCTCACACGAGTAAACAGGAGACACCGTCATCTCGAAAGCAGAAGATCAGTCAGCTGCAGCCTGAGTCTCCCTTCTAATCAGTTTGTGAATTTCAAAGTAGTCACGTAAACTTGGGTGAGATGAAGGTCTTCCAACTGCGAAGAATTTTCAAAATGTAAATAAAATAGAGCAAGAAAAACTCAAATGTGCAAGAGACAGAGCTGTAGTAGTGTGGAAACACCTCTGGCTGCTGGTAGAGTCTCAGCCTGCTGTAACAGCCAAATATCGACGTTTCCATGGAAACAGGAACAGCTCAGAGGATGGAGGGAGAGAGTGAGAGGCAGGTGGTGGCACACATTTTCATTTACCTGAAGCAGGTGTGTGTGTGTGTGTGTGTGTGTGTGTGTGTGTGTGTTCACTCTGTCACGTCTCACTCAGCAGATTTCTTTGTGCTTCTGTCAGTCTAAAGACACAGAACTTCCTGCAGGCGAGAATGTGTGTGTGTGTATGTGTGTGTGTGTGCAAAAGATTCCAGATGATGTGGCAGCGCATACCTGTCTATGCAGGTGCATTGTGGGTAATTGTGACTCCCTGTGATGGAGGTGGAGCGCTGCAGCCTCAGCTGGTTTCGTGTGCAGCCAGGCCGGAGGTGGAGCCACAGGAAACAAACAAAGATCTCTTTACGTCTACAAACGTCCGCAAACGTGATGATGCTTCAGGACCCGAAGCCGAGGAAGGTTTCTCCATCTCAGTCTGGCTCCTTTCATCAAAACCAAGCATTGGAGAAAGAAAGAAAACTAATTTATTCAGAATAATTTCTTCTTCAGGTCCTGGTGACACACATCAGAAAAATGCTGCTCTCTTTCATTTCCTCCTCCTGCTCCCCTCCTCCTCCTCCTCCTCCTCTTTTCTCCTCCGACTCTAATCCATGTTGTAGTCTGAGACCTTGAGAGCAGAGCGTTGGAGCGACACGGTGCGGGGCGGCTGCACTGCTCGGTTTGACTCCGACGCGTCCTCAGATGAAGATGGATGGAGGACGACGACACGAGTCGACTTTAATTCACTGTTTTGCCAAAAGCAGAAAAAAATCTGAGTGAAAGACGCAACGTAACTCAATATATAACAAAGCCCAGAGGTTCAGCTTTGATCTGAGCTGCTCCTCCGTGTTCTCGTGGCTCTGAACTCAGGTGGTGTCACACACACACACACACACACACACACACACACACACACACACACACACACACACACACACACACACACACACACACACAATAGCAGCTGGCAGCCTGAGTGAGCGGCTCCTGAACCTGGAAGAAAAGCAGGAGGATGAAACAGCCACGTAGCATTACAGTATCCTCCCTGTTCACTCTGCGTGTGGAGCTGCTCTCAGCAGCCATCCACCTGCTAACACACGCTAACACCCACTAACACCCACTAACACCTGCTAACACCCACTAACACCTGCTAACACCTGCTAACACCCACTAACACCTGCTAACACCTGCTAACACCCGCAAACACCTGCTAACACCCGCTAACACCTGCTAACACCTGCTAACACCCGCTAACACCTGCTAACACCCGCTAACACCTGCTACACCCGCTACACCCGCTAACACCCGCTAATACCTGCTAACACCTGCTAACACCCGCTAACACCTGCTACACCCGCTACACCTGCTAACACCCGCTAACACCTGCTAACACCTGCTAACACCTGCTAACACCTGCTAACACCCGCTAACACCTGCTACACCCGCTACACCCGCTAACACCCGCTAATACCTGCTAACACCTGCTAACACCCGCTAACACCTGCTACACCCGCTACACCTGCTAACACCCGCTAACACCTGCTAACACCTGCTAACACCCGCTAACACCTGCTAACACCTGCTAACACCCGCTAACACCCGCTAACACCTGCTAACACCCGCTAACACCCGCTAACACCTGCTACACCCGCTACACCTGCTAACACCCGCTAACACCTGCTAACACCCACTAACACCCACTAACACCTGCTAACACCCTCTAACACCCGCTAACACCCGCTAACACCCGCTAACACCTGCTACACCCGCTACACCTGCTAACACCCGCTAACACCCGCTAACACCCGCTAACACCTGCTACACCCGCTACACCTGCTAACACCCGGTAACACCCGCTAACACCCGCTAACACCTGCTACACCCGCTACACCTGCTAACACCCGCTAACACCTGCTAACACCCGCTAACACCCGCTAACACCCGCTAACACCTGCCCGCTCACGTCACTGCAGGCTCGGCTGTAGCTCCCCGTGGGAGCGCTCGCTGGCCTTTACGTGGGAGCGCTCTGACTGGCCGAGCTGGAGGTTACGACCCTGAGACTGAATGGGAGAGAGACAGTTTGCACAGAGCACAGAGAGTGAGAGAGAGCCAGCAAGCGAGCAGCGCTGACACGCCCCCCACCAGAGTGCTGACATCACCAAGGAACCGCAGCTTCGGCTCATTAACATGAACGATGGGAACCGAATACCGTCAGACACCAGTTAAAATGAATAAATGAATTATTTATGGCTCAAATCTTTGAAATGAACGGATCAAAGATCCGGCTCCCTCCAATCTCCCATCTCTAGCCCCCCCCCACGGCCAGGCGTCCCCGACTTTGGAGATCTAAATACGGTCAGCTGATGATAATCAGCATTACTATTGTTCACTGAAGACATGTTGATAGATAACGTGTTTGAAAGACTATGTTTTGCTTGCTGAAGCAGAAAGCAGCTTTTAGATAGTTACCTCTCACTGATGTTATTACTCTTAAGCTATCATATCTGATTGGACTGTTTCAGGTTTGAGACTTTTGGTCTTTAGATACAAAACAAATATGAGTTTGTGTGCTACCTGTTAAAGTGTTTTCAGAGGGTTATATGTGAACACTCTCATAAATATAACAATAACAAATCATCCTAATAATAATGATGTAATAATCATTGATACTTTTTCATCACATGAACCCTTGGATCATTCATCAAGATCTAAGCTGACGGTGAGCGGCTGGGGAGAGGAGCCTTGCTCCAGGTCAGCACCTCCTCCTCCTCCTCTTCCTCCTCTCCCTCCTCCTTCGTGTTGAATCTTAAACATCTATCTATAAGGATCTATATAAGGATCTATCAGACACAGATAGACAGAGAGAGTGTCCTCACCCCTCTGAACACACATCACAATAAAAATCTTTTGTTTGACTTTTTCTTTATTCTGTTGTTTGTTCAAGACTCAGTTGAGCCTTTTGGCAAAGTCTGCATGTTCCCTTCTGAGTGTGTGTGTGTGTGCGTGTGTGTGTGCGTGTGTGTGTGTGTGTGTGTGTGTG
>CM055195.1:625070-635070 GCA_029224185.1 Karalla daura
AAACAGGCTCCGCCACTCTATACACGTTCCTAACGGAAAAATAAAGCTTGTCTCTTGATGTTGTTCCTCCAGCTGCTGCTGAAGGTATCTCCTTTAGCTCTGGGTAGTGTGTTGCTGCTCCATCCCTTAATAGTCCTGGTAACATCTGGTAACACCTGGTCCTCCACTGGAGATGTGAAGTTTGTGATCAACTTCTAGGTGGACACGTCTGGAGGACCAGGATCTCATGGAGCTGCTGATCTCCAGGTTTCTCATGGTTTTATGTGTTACTTGAGATAATGGAAACACACTTGCACACACAAACACACACACACACACACACACACACACACACACTGCTTCAATAAAGTGTTTGATGTCTTCATTTCCTGATAACTACAAAATAACATCCTCTAAAGGGTCATTCTTAGGGAAAGTTATTAAATCATCATTTTATTTTAATGAGTCTTACATCTTATAACGATGCTACCCTGAAGCAAAGTCGTTATTAACTGGTAGGTTAGTTCATCGTCAGGGTGAGCAATTAACTCACCTCGACCGAGGAGTCGATGGGTAATCAGCCGCACTTGTAATGAGTGAGTGACAGAGAGAGAGAGAGAGAGAGAGAGAGAGAGAGAGAGAGAGAGAGAGAGAGAGAGAGAGAGAGAGAGAGAGAGAGAGACTCCAAGACTGAGACTTTCTGAGGAGGAAACACTACATTCTGGCTCCTGGAGAAACTCTAATCTGCTGTCATTAAAGCTCCAAATCAAGATCACATCACACCATCACCACCATCACATCACATCACACCATCACCACCATCACCACCATCACCACCATCACCACCATCACCACCATCACTATCATCATCACCACCACCACCACCACCATCACCATCATCATCACCATCACCATCACCATCACCATCACCATCACCATCACCATCATCATCACCATCACCATCACCATCACCATCACCACCATCACCATCACCACCACCATCACCATCACCATCACCATCACACCTTCACATCATCACCACCACCATCACCATCACACCTTCACATCATCACCACCACCATCACCATCACCATCACACCTTCACATCATCACCACCATCACCATCACCATCACCATCACCATCACCATCACCATCACCATCACCATCACCACCACCATCACTATCACCACCATCACCATCACACCTTCACATCATCACGCCTTCACATCATCACCATCACCACCATCACTATCACCACCACCATCACCATCACCATCACCATCACCATCACCATCACCATCACCATCACCATCACCATCACCATCACCACCACCATCACCATCACCATCACCATCACCATCACCACCACCATCACCATCACCATCACCATCACCATCATCACCATCACCATCACCATCACCATCACACCTTCACATCATCACCACCATCACCATCACCATCACCATCACCATCACCATCACCATCACCATCACCATCACCATCACCATCACCATCATCATCACCATCACCATCACTATCATCACCATCACCATCACCATCACCATCACCATCACCATCACCACCACCATCACCATCACCATCACCACCATCACCATCACCATCACCATCACCACCACCATCACCATCACACCTTCACATCATCACCACCATCACCATCACATCATCACATGGCACATCAAGATCTAAATGAATGAATTAATATTTTCCCTCCAGAGATGCAGCTCCTGACACACCCTCGTGTCCTCGTTCATGTATTAACTCAATATCTATAAAGGCATGTGACTGAGCCAATCAGAGCTCAGTCTACATGTGGTTGCCAGATCAGCATGAAAGGAGCCACATCTCAGCAGGAAAGTAGTGTTATATTCCCAAAGCTTCAAACAGGATTGTAGAACAGACTCTGAGTCCTGATGGAACCAGAGCTCATAGAGAAGCTGAGGAACACTCCATCAGAACGTTCCACAGCAGAGGCAGCGATGCTCTCCGTGCTGCTTGTTCTCAGGCTGAACTGGATCCACACATTTCCATGGTGACCCTGGGAGCAGCACTGCAGCCTCGGGCAGGAACTCCTCTGCTCAGTTTGCAGAGCGCGGTCCGAGCCGGATTAATCCGTGTTAATGAGAGATAAACTGAGCAGATTGAGTCAGCGGCGTCTGATAAACGAGGCAGAGTGCGGCATCAGACGCTGGGATCTGGACACGTCCCACAGGAGCAGCCTGTCGGAGAAGTTAATCCCACGTTTAGACGCTGTTAAAAAGTCTGAACTTCAGAGACAGGGAGCAGCTCGTAAAGGAAGGTAACAAAACTGGGTAATTAAATGTGTGAATGGAAGTACAACAGCGACAATACGAAGGACTTAATACGGCCTGAGCTTCATTACATCTGCAGAGTGACACACCGAGAGGAAAAATCAACCAATTTGTCAGTTCATTAGGGAGCCGAGTGTCACGCTCCGAGAGCTTCATCATGGTGTGTTCTTCCACGTTCAACATACCGTCTGCTCCCTCCCATCACACTCGTCAAGTATCAGCATTAATGCACCTTTATATCAGCATTAATACACCTTTATATCAGCATTAATGCACCTTTATATCAGCATTAATACACCTTTATATCAGCATTAATGCACCTTTATATCAGCATTAATGCACCTTTATATCAGCATTAATGCACCTTTATATCAGCATTAATATATTTAGATTTTACATTTAATCATTTGGCGGATGCTTTTATCCAAAGCGACTTACAGTTGAGGGACAGTGTGAGTGCTGACAGTGCAACAAGAGGCGATAGTTGAGGTAGATAAGACTGATAGGATGGAGGTTCAATAGAAGGAGAGGACAGAAGTGGAGACCATGTTCTCTGTGAAGGAGAGCTGCTCCTCCTCGTCACGGTAGGCGTCACCTCCTGCTGTGTGCTGACAGCACTGCATCTGCTGTTACTCTGTCTCTACTCTTATCTTATTTCCCATGATGTAAATTCCCTGTGACTGCCATTGGAGCACTCTATCCATTTCCTACACCACCAGTGTCTAGTCACACCTGCCCAGGATGAACCTCTGGTCATTGGCGACGCTTATGGAATGTGAAGTTAGCGACTCCAGCGGCCACAGACTGCATCCCAGGGCCAGAGAGGGCGACATTGAGTCCAAATAGCAATTGCAAGCAATTAACAACCACCTAGCATCAGCTGCAAATAATTTGCCCTATTGCAACTATTCAACCTGCATCAGACCCAATTTCCACTAAGCTGTTCAAGGATGTGTTCCTTTTAATCAGCACTTCTTTACTTGACCTAATCAATCTGTGGTATTAAGGTGAACACCTTAATAACAATAGTTTATTAGACGGTATCTATCAACTGTCTACAGCAGCTTCAGTCCTGCCTTGATGACATTAAGGCCTGGAGGACCCATCATTTCCTCCTTCTAAGCTCAGCAGAACAGCTGGTCCAGCCTCTGTTACCTCCAGGCTGGACTACTGCTCCTCTCTACTGGCTGGATGCTCCAACAGGTGATGAGAACTCTGCAGCTCCTTCAGAACGCGGCAGCTCGTGTCCTGACTAAAACTAGACAGAGAGATCACATCTCTCCTGTTCTGGCCTCCTAGCACTGGCTTCCTGTACCAGGATTCAGCTCTAAATCCTTCTCCTTGTCTATAAAGCTCTTCATGGTCTGGCACCCTCTTATATCTCAGACCTGATAAAACCCTACTGCCCCACTAGGACACTCTGTTCTCTGAATGCAGGCCTACTGGTGGTTCCAAGAATCTCTAAGTCTAGATGTGGAGCCAGAGCCTTCAGCTACCAAGGCCCTCTGCTGTGGAACCATCTCCCAGTCTCAGTCCTGGAGGCAGACACCCTCTCTACCTTCAGGAGGAGGTTACAAACCCTCCTCTGTGACAGAGCCTACACATAGACCTACAATCCTAGATAAGCTGCTCTAGGTTGAGTCTGCTGGGGGTCCATCTGTTCTCCTCCTCCTCCACCTCCTCCTCCTCTCCTTTCTTGCATTCTGTGCAGGACTAACATATGGACCAGGGACCGTGCGACCATGCCCCCCCCCCCCGGGTTCCATAGATGTTGAGCTGGATCCAGGACTCCATCCCTCAAACCGGCTCTTCCAGATTTCTACTCTGGATAACTGTTATGCCGCGTGACACGTTGCTTCTGTTTGGACCTACGACCTGTTGTTATCTCAACAGACTCAGAAATCCAACATCACGATGAGGTTATTTCATGAGTCATTATGAACTTCCCGTCAGCTCGTCCTGGCAGCGTCGTGCACTGTGGAGAGCATGTGGAGAAAACGATGTTAAATTTCTTCAGGAATGTTTCATTCCTCTGTAGTCGCATGAGACATCCTGCATGTCGTAACAGCTGACTTTCATCAGTTTGAGCTCAAAACAGAACAAAGTCATGGTTCTCAAGGCTGATTTGTGAATGACCTTACGTAAGTTGATGTACAGATACAGAACATTGGCATTCACACACACACACACACACACACACACACACACACACACACACACACACACACACACACACACACACACACACACACATTACTCAGAGGAACTGGAGATATCTCCTCATCCATAATGAAAACAAATATGTGAGTGTTTACCCTCTGACCTCCATGCAGGCTCTAATGCGTCCTGTCACACACACTAACTATAGCATGTCGGCCTCTCTGTGTACGGAGTGGAAAATCAATGAGAGCATCAGAGTTATGATGGAGCTGACACATCACAACAACAACAACAACAACAACAACAACAACAACAACAACAACACAGATGAGTTAACTACAGGCAGATCCACCCAGAGCCCCCCCCAACACACCCACACCCACACCCACCCACACACACACACACACACACACACACACACACACACACACATACACACACACACAGACATATCCTGACCTACCACTGCGTCTGCCTCGGCTCGTCCTCTCACTCGTCTCCATCTCTGAACCAAACACATTCACTGCTGCTCCCATATCTCAGTGTTTCTGCTGCTGCCTCATCCTCCAGGTCCCCCCCCCTCCTCCGACTCTTCTCCTCCTCCTCTCCTCCCTCTACTACCTTCTCTCTTCCAGCCAATCAGGAGCCCTGACCTCTGACCTGGCAGCTCCATGCCATTAAACTGCTTTCAGCTCGGCAGCTCGTGTCGTCCTGGAGAGGCGAGCCTGTCCTCAGGCTGATCTGGGACCAGCCTGGAGGTCTGCTCCTCCTGTCACCACACCAACTACTGAAGACGCTTGACTTTGTTCTGGGACAAAGCCAACAAGGCAAAGACTTCACTCTCAGCTTCAAAAAAATCCTGCAACCATTTAGAATCCACAGAGCTGACTAGTGAAGAAGGTGATTTCATCATGTTTCTAATGTTCATGTACCACAGCAAATGTTTGCAACATTCGTGTCTTTGTATCTCTGTTTCTTTGTGTCTTTGTGTCAGGGCTGCGTAGTGTCTGCTGCCAGTAGGAAGCTCCAGCTCCTCAAGAGTTAACAGTCCATCAGACTGAACAGCTTTTACAGCTCCTCTTATCAGCTGGGGGGAGGGGGGGGGGGGGTGAAGGGGGGGGGGGGTTCTGGAGGGGGGGGGGGTGTTATTGGATATTGATTGGATAACATTGTGTCACCGTCGTAAACTGCAGCAGGGTAGTGGAGGAGGCAGGTAGAGTCCAGCTGTCAGGGCTGCTACAGCTTCAGCTCCACAGTCTCTTCTTTCTGTGTCTAAACACGTCTTTCTTTGTCTTCTTCCTTTGCTAATAAAGTTTTTATTTTGCCTTCCTGTGCTCAGAGCAACGAACAATTGACACTCCAGTGTCAAAATATTGCCCCGAGTGCTGAATTTGAAGCAGTGGTAGGAAATCTAGAATCTGGAATCTGTCTTTTTGTGTGTGTGTGTGTGTGTGTGTGTGTGTGTGACTGTCCTGCCTCAGCTGCAGCTGCTGCCTCGGCCGGCTCCGCCTGCTTAAAGACTTTTGTTCAGAGTTTAAACAAAGTTAGTTGTCGACTGTGTGTCTGGACCAGATTTAGCATCGACCGGAGCTCAGATCAAACAACAAGTCACCTCAGATTGTTATTGATCTGCATATCTACAGTCTGCCAGCCCAGAGATGGGACTAACAGCCCAGCCTAAACGTTGTTTAGTGACTGGCTGCACTTTTGGAGTGTGAGGAGCAGCTGTGACATGGAACGATAAGAAAACAACCTGACGGGTCATTTCTGACACCCTGATGCTTCTAGAGGTTTAAATAGAAGGAAAACGAACGTTAAAGGTCCAGAAATGGAAGGTTGTAGATACGCACACACTGAGTCAGTCCATCCAGCTGATCTGCCTCAGACGCTCAGACCAAACACTACTTTTAGAGGAGAAGCTCAGCCTTCACCTTCATCCTCATCCTCATCTTCAGTGTGAGATGAATTATCCTTCATGACACGTTCACATCTACAGCAGCGTCTGTTCACACACACCTCTGGTCTGAGGCCGTGTGTGTGTGTGTGTGTGTGTGTGTGTGTGTGAGAGAGAGTGGCCGCTGGGCGCTGGGAGAACGTCAGTGCTTAAACAATGTTGACTTGTGGAAAACAGTAGGAAACACTGTAGCAAGAATTTAATCAAAATAAGCATGTTGGAGCTGGAGTTTAATTAAATTGCGCTCTCTGTTGCAAATGGCCTGGAGTACAAACAGTGGGATGAGATTAGCAGACACAGTTCAAGAAACTCTGGAAATATTCAAATTGGAGAAGTTGGTGAAAGTGCAGAACAGTGCGAGCAGCAAACTGCTGGTGCTAAAGGACGTCTGCTGTGCAGCCTGGCAGCTGAACGCAGCTCAGACTGCTTCCAGCCTCACAGATCTTTGAGGTCTGAACATCCACCTCCTCACTGTCCAGCTCCCACACCCAGAGCCTCAACATCTGCAAAGGAACCAATGAGACCCCAGAGAGATGCTGCTCTCAGACATAACGACTAGAAAGAGGTTAACACCTTCATTCATTCATTCATTCATTCATTCATCTTCATACCCAAAACAAAACAAAAAAATTCTACCCATAATTGTCTGTATAACTTAAGACCATCATGTGTATGAAGGTGAAGAAAGTTCCTTAAGAATTTCAATCTGAAAATAAATAAATAAATGAATGAATAAAAGAATGAATGAATGAAAGAAAATATAGAAACAACATCCACAGCTAGACACCAGAGTCATTAGAGACACACTGAGGCTCTTTATGAACAGGCTGTGATGAAACATAGACTGCAATCGATTATTATTATTATTATTATTATTATTATCAGTAGTAGTAGTAGAAGTATCATCATTACTATCATTATTAAACCATGATTAATGTTTGTCAGGGGATTCTCTCTAGGTTAATTTAGACATAAATAAAAGATATCTGTGGCTCCGCCCACTGATCTCCTCCTGGAGCACACACACACACACACACACACACACACACACACACAGGCAGCTGGGAGTGTGTGGCAGAGCTGCAGCTCGGGGTTTATGGGATGACATGGATTCAGTCCCATCTGCACGACAGTCAAAAATAATCATTTGTGCGAAGACAAACTGAGAGCGTAAACTGTGTCGCCAGCGATGGGATGATTCTACAGTCCTACACACACACACACACACACACACACACACACACACACACACACACACACACACACACACACACACAGACAGAAGTTTGAGGCGTTTGAAAAGTTGAACACAGAGAAACTGGGGATTAAACTACCCGGAGCTAAAGTTTCTGGCAGACAACAAATCAACATTGAGTCAAACTATAATAATCAGACCAGCATCGTTACTGAGGATCAGATCGTTACTGAGGATCAGATCGTTACTGAGGATAATGAGAAGATGAGAAGAATAACTGTTACAAAAATTGATCCCAAACCACGTTTTTCTCTTGCTGAATCACCATGTCTCTTTGTTTGCTGCAGCTGTCCTTTAATGGCGATCTGCTGCTGTCAGCGTGCTTCTTTGTCTAGACGTTTCTATTGTTTCTCTGTGAAACACTGTGGATTGCCTCCTGTAAGAATGGTGCTATACAAATAAACTTGCCTTGCTTTGTTTGAACATGTATTTATCTATTTATTTACACATCCAATTACTTTCTGACTTCTATTGTCTTCCTTCTTTCACCTCATTTAGGGTCAGGTTTCCTCCTTTGTCTTGTTGTTTCCTGGTCTGTAACAGCCTCTCATGTTTTCACTGTTTCACGTCAAGCTGTTGGATTTGGTTTCAGAAGAAATGCACCAACATCCACCATCCACCATCCAACATCCACCATCCAACATCCACCATCCACCATCCAACATCCACCATCCAACATCCACCATCCAACATCCAACATCCACCATCCACCATCCAACATCCAACATCCACCATCCACCATCCACCATCCACCATCCACCATCCAACATCCAACATCCACCATCCACCATCCACCATCCAACATCCACCATCCACCATCCACCATCCAACATCCACCATCCACCATCCACCATCCACCATCCACCATCCACCATCCAACATCCAACATCCACCATCCACCATCCACCATCCACCATCCACCATCCACCATCCAACATCCACCATCCAACATCCACCATCCAACATCCACCATCCACCATCCACCATCCACCATCCACCATCCACCATCCAACATCCAACATCCACCATCCACCATCCACCATCCACCATCCACCATCCAACATCCAACATCCACCATCCAACATCCACCATCCAACATCCAACATTCATCCGGAGACACTCAGTGAAGTGACACAGAGACGTCTGCAGTCTGCAGCAGAACACTATGGATGGTGGAGGCTGGACGGCTGGAAGATGGAGGCCTGGAGGCCTGGAGGATGGAGGCCTGGAGGATGAAGGATGGGGGCCTGGAGGATGGAGGATGGGGGCCTGGAGGATAGAGGGCTGGAGGATGGGGGCCTGGAGGATAGAGGATTGAGGATGGAGGCCTGGAGGATGGAGGGCTGGAGGATGGAGGGCTGGAGGATGGAGGATGGAGGTCGCAGAGCGTCCTCTGCTCCAGCCTCAGAAGGATCTGCATCAGGTCCTCAGTGTTTTCCTGCATTTGCATGTGAACAGTATCGAATCTTTGCAGACAGAGGGTTGAATGGGTCTGTTTGTCTGCTAATGTGATCTCAGGCTTCTAACTCGTTACCAGTCGGTTAATTAACCCCGGAGGACGAGCTGGGGCGGAGGCTGAGATCTCCACGGGACGATCAAGATGGAGAACTCAGCGTAAAACTGGTGAAGTAAACAGACTGTTCCCCGAGGAGCAGTTCATCAGAACCAGAGGAGGAGGAGCTGCAGCTCTGGCCTGAACTCCTCAGTGAGGAGAAGATCCAGGCTGAGTCCCGGTTCATCCTGGGATGAACAGGAGGCAGATCTGCTCCACGTCTCGTCGCTGGATGTGGAAGGAGATCTTCCGAAAAAGAAATAAATCCTCAGAATGAGTTGGGAATATTCAATTTAACTAGATTACTTAATTAGAACAATCAGCTCTAATCAGCTGAAAATACATAATAAAGTTAAGTTGCATATAATTAACTCTCTCATTTCAAACTGATTTGATGCCATTGAGTCTGAACACAGAGCACGTTGAAGCCATTCTGAGGAGTTGGTTTCCTTCCCTCTAATCTGATGGAACAATGAGTGTAATCTGGGTTGGATTGACAGTAATGTGCAGGGAACATCGCTGTCCTTAAAGACGCACAAAACACAGATTCTGCAAACGCCACGAAGAAAACAAAAGTGTTCTTTGCAGCTCATTTAGGAGACACAGGTGAAGCAGGAGAAAACAAAGCTAGCTCATAAATAATGCACGTTCCTGAGGAGTCGTCTCAGCCTCAGCCTCAGATGTGATGGGAGGAGAACGAGGTGGAGGACAGTACAGGCTCTAATCATATCACCAGGGAGGAATATTCATCATCCTCTGAGGCTTCTCT
>CM055195.1:637570-640070 GCA_029224185.1 Karalla daura
GACCCTGGTCCCCTGGCTGATCCACCAGGACCCCGGTCCACGGACTGGTCTAGCAGGACCCTGGTCCCCTGGCTGGTCCAGCAGGACCCAGGTCCCCTGGCTGATCCACCAGGACCCTGGTCCCCTGACTGGTCCAGCAGGACCCAGGTCCCCTGGCTGATCCACCAGGACCCAGGTCCACTGACTGGTCCAGCAGGACCCTGGTCCCCTGGCTGATCCACCAGGACCCAGGTCCACTGACTGGTCCAGCAGGACCCTGGTCCCCTGACTGATCCAGCAGGACCCTGGTCCCCTGACTGATCCAGCAGGACCCTGGTCCCCTGACTGATCCAGCAGGACCCTGGTCCCCTGGCTGGTCCAGCAGGACCCTGGTCTCCTGACTGATCCAGCAGGACCCTGGTCCACTGACTGGTCCACCAGGACCCTGGTCCCCTGGCTGGTCCAGCAGGACCCTGGTCCCCTGGCTGGTCCAGCAGGACCCTGGTCCCCTGACTGATCCAGCAGGACCCTGGTCCACTGACTGGTCCACCAGGACCCTGGTCCCCTGGCTGGTCCAGCAGGACCCAGGTCCCCTGGCTGATCCACCAGGACCCTGGTCCCCTGACTGGTCCAGCAGGACCCAGGTCCCCTGGCTGATCCACCAGGACCCAGGCCCACTGACTGGTCCAGCAGGACCCTGGTCCCCTGACTGATCCAGCAGGACCCTGGTCCCCTGACTGATCCAGCAGGACCCTGGTCCTCTGGCTGGTCCAGCAGGACCCTGGTCCCCTGACTGATCCAGCAGGACCCTGGTCCTCTGGCTGGTCCAGCAGGACCCTGGTCCCCTGACTGATCCAGCAGGACCCTGGTCCTCTGGCTGGTCCAGCAGGACCCTGGTCCAGGCCCAGCAGCTTCAGCAGCTCCTGGCTGATGGAGCTGCTACAGAACACAGAGACACGTTTATCTCCTGCTGGAAACATTTATCAGAGTATGAAAGCAGATCATCCGCATCCGTTCTGTCTGGGATCGAACCTGACAGGAACAGGCCCACGTTGGGCAGATGATAGATGGCCGAAGGTTGGAGGAGAAACAGAAAATAGTAATTTCACACTGAAATTATTTCGTGTTTAATATCCGGCTGGTTTCCTTCCAGCTATTCACATCTCAGTCGTGGAGAAGAAGCAATTCTGCAGCTCGATGTGGCTTGAAATAACTGTGGTCAGAGACACGTCAGGATTCTCAGAAACACTGTGCCCTGTGGACAGCCCCCCCCAGTACTCACACACACACACACACACACACACACACACACACACACACACACACACACACACACACACACACACACACACACACACACAGTTTATGAGCTGGTCCTCACACAGAGGAAGTGAGAGGGACTATTTCCTGACCTGTTGATCTAGTGACATGATTTTCATGTCTATTCTAGATAGATAGATAGATAGATAGATAGATAGATAGATGATAGATAGATAGATAGATAGATAGATAGATAGATAGATAGATAGATAGATAGATAGATAGCAGAGCTATCTGCCAGTTACAGTTACAGTGATATTGTTGATCTTTTGGATTCGTGCTATAAACCGTCCAGACTAAACCACTATGGCTGTGGTTTATGATTAGAATCATTTCTTACGCCTCTAAACAGAGACAAACAGAGCTTCACTGAGAGCAACACACAGAGACATTTGATACAAAACATAAGACTTTTGACTTCTTGTCTGGTTCCTCCTCCTGTTCTAACTGGTCCAGGTTTACTTTCCTGCTTTGTCGAGGACCTCGATGTCAGTGGAATAATTTTATGTTCAGCAAGACAAATGGAGATTTTTAGAACATGGATTAATCCATAATGATAGCCTGTAGTGACCAACTAATTTACTCCATCAATTCTAAGTTGAAGTATTCCCTCCACTGGAGTAGAGCATGCAGGTAGCAATTATCTGACTTGATTAATCTGTTTCATTACTTCACAGTCCTGCACGTTTAGTTTTATCTCACCTGGACCAGAGGAGCAAGAGGAGCCAGAGGAGGAGCCAGAGGAGCCAGAGGAGGAGCCAGAGGAGGCTGAGGAGCCAGAGGAGGAGCCAGAGGAGACAGAGGAGCCAGAGGAGACAGAGGAGGAGACAGAAGAGACAGAGGAGACAGAAGAGGCTGAGGAGCCAGAGGAGGAGCCAGAGGAGGAGACAGAGGAGCTAGAAGAGACAGAGGAGACAGAGGAGGAGCCAGAGGAGGCAGAGGAGCCAGAGGAGGAGACAGAGGAGACAGAGGAGCTAGAAGAGACAGAGGAGGAGCCAGAGGAGACAGAGGAGCCAGAGGAGGAGACAGAGGAGCAGCCAGAAGAGCCAGAGGAGGAGCCAGAGGAGGAGCCAGAGGAGCCAGAGGAGGAGCCAGAGGAGACAGAGGAGGAGACACAGGAGCAGCAGGAGGAGCCAGAGGCGGAGATAGAGGAGCCAGAGGAGGAGACAGAGGAGGCTAAGGGGCCATAGCAGGAGCCAGA
>CM055195.1:645070-665070 GCA_029224185.1 Karalla daura
GGTGTGATGTGATGTGATGTGATGTGATGTGATGTGATGTGATGTAATGTGGTGTGCTGTGCTGTGATGTAATTTGATGTAATGTGATGTAATGTGCTGTGCTGTGATGTGATGTGATGTCTGGCTCTTCTCTGTGCATCCTGTGGGTTTCTCTGTGTACAGTGATGGATGTCAGAGTGTTTGTAATTGCATGGAGGAGCCCAGCTGGAGTAGAGCAGCTTCCTGCTTCCTGTCAAACATCCAGAGTCAGACCTGCTGCCACACGTTATGGATTATTGACTGCACCGCTCACTCCCACGTCTCTTTCACTTTCTCATAAAACAACAAGCTATTTGCTACGCAGCCGGAGCGTAAACATCATTGTCAACAGATCTCAGCGTGCACCTTTCAAACACTGATCAAATGGCTGCAGACGCCTGCTTCCCCAGGAAGCTTCGTTGTTTTTTTGTTCATTTTTTTCTCTTTTTTTCCCCATCCAATTTGAGCAGTGGGTGTTATTCACCTCGGTGCAAAAATTGGAATTATCAATATCACCAGGGGGAGAAGAAGGAATCTCATTTTGTTCTTATAGATACAACGTTTGAAGGCGAGGAGGCTGAAAGTGATGTGCTGTGACAAAACAAATACAGAAGACGTGCCACAAGGGAGCACTCTAATAACAGCGCTGCACACACACTGGAACCGGCCTGACTCCAGCAGCACACACACACACACATACACACACACACACACACGTGTGTCCATCAGTGTGTGTGTGTGTGTCACAGCCTATGAAGAAGCAACCTGAATTTGTGTTGCTCGATCAAAGTCCCCAGAGTAATCTCTCATAAGAACAGAGTGGACGGACAGGAGGAGGAGGAGGAGGAGGAGGAGGAGGAGGAGGAGGAGGAGGAGGACGTTGCTGCTTCATTCTGAAGTGTATTAAATCCCGACAGTCACAGACGGGAACGTCCCAGCGAGGCCGGAGTGTCGGATACCTCAGAGCTGTATTCATGAGCCGCTGTTGACTCTAAAGCAGATTGGAACAGGATGCAGACGGGACGGGCCTCCTGATTGGCCGGTGGAGGAACTCCCCCGGTGTCCGAGCCGACACCTCTCTCCACGTCTCATCACAGCAGCAGCAATTTTGTCCCGGTTATAGCTCCTCCATCTTCTCCCCAGCTACTCCTTATTCCAGCATTTCAATTTCCTCCCCGGTGCAGGCGCTGAGTGCTAACCTACTTCAGACTCAGACTGAGACACAGAGCAGGAGAGAGGAGGGGGGGGGTGGGGGGGGGGCGGGGGGTGCAGGCTCCTGCTTCCGGTTTCCCTGAGGTCTGGGAACACAGATTCAAAGGAGAAAATGTGCCAGGAGAAGATAAACATCTGAACAGAAGCTGCTCTGAGTGGATGTGACATGACGTAGAGGATCGCAAGCATTTTCTTCATGAGTTCATCTCCTGGATGTGAGAACATTAACCACTCCATATGTTAACTATGTGATTCCATTTCATCTAGAAATATCTGAATAGAACATGGTGCATGGACAGAAGATGCAATATTTCAACATCTCCCCAAAAATTACCAAACTAAAAAAAAGAGAGAAAACTTTAATTTCTACATGAAAAACAACCACAGCTGTGCTCTCTTAATCCATAACTGTTCCATGGCCTCCCGTGACACACTCTACCTGGAGTGAATGGATGAAAACATCAGAAACATCCCTTTGACTTGGTTGAGAAACTGTGATGGATCTCCATGAGATGAGCTGGACCAGAGAGGAACAGACAGCGACTCCTATCTTCTCTATAATGAGATGTTTGTGCTGCAGACTCAACGACCTGGACCGTGAAGGCAGTCGCCAAACGCCATCGCACTGCTTCATCTCTGCCTGTACGTAGAGCTGTGTGTGTGTGTGTGTGTGTGTGTGTGTGTGTGTGTGTGTGTGTGTGTGTGTGTGTTAACCATTTTCATTCATCTCTGTTACCACAACACGCTTGTCACTGTCGCTGTTATCCTTAAACCCTCCCACCTCTGGGGTTCTCGCTCTCTCTCCTCCTCTCCTCCTCCTGCTCCTCCTCTATTTTCATGCTCTGACTGTTTCTGATGCATCATATCGTCTCCTCCTCTCCACCTTGTCTCTTTTCCCTGTCATTCCTCCTCTTCCTCTCCGGCCCTGGAATATCTTTTTTATTGCGTTGCCGTCAGCGATGAAGCATTTATCCACTTGTGAGACGTCGTCCCCTCGAGGTCTCCCTGAGATTGTCCTTCAAAGGCTGGAGCGCGCGGCTCCCTAAATGACAACAAGCATCTGAGCAACGAAGCAAATTTAACGATAGCGACGCAATCTCAGGAAGTCCAGAGAGAACTGAAGCCGAACGTTATGATTCACACACGCTGAAGTGTAGAACAAAGAGCCGGATCAACGTTCTGCTGCTAACATGCAGAGATGAACATTACGTCTTCATTAACATTAACAAACCTAAAAGATCTGCGTCACAACACCGACCCCCCAGCTCCTCACTTCATCAGTGAGAGGCATGAGACGGAGCATCCCGGCTCTCACCAGCCCTGGGACCGGGCATGTCCCGGAACCTGCTCCTCAGTGGAAGTGGGACGCTGCGTCCCCCCAGAGCAGCTCCGGCTGAGCTGCAGCGTCTCTCAGACGGCTAGAGTCTCGGGGCCGGGACTCTCAGGCTGCCTGACGGGCCCCGGGCCCCGGGCCCCAGGCACACACAGCTCCGGGGCGAGGGTCTCATTACTGACGGTTGTGACCTGATCTGCCTGCCTCGGTTCTGCCTCTGCTGACAGTAAATCCACTGAGTGTCGAGCACCAGTCACTTCTGATCAATCCATCACACTCTGCTCACCCTGCACCCAAACACAAGACAGTCAAACAAAATCATGTGTCTTTTGACTTTTATATTTCTAATCTAATTGCGTATATATGTCAACAAACTACTAAATGTTTATCATTGCTTCAAATATCTTAAATTATCAAATTTACTTACTTTTAATTGTAGTTATGGGAGGTCTACAATAGATCAACTAAACAAGTGTAAAGATGAAACAATTCATAAAAGTAGAAGCTGTGTATAAATTGTGGTTAAACACCAGGTGAAGAGAGTCCATCCTCCACCTCCACCTCCACCTCCACCACCTCCACCTCCTCTACACAAGCTCAGTGTCTCAGGGAAAATTAAATGAAATGATCAAATTATCTCCTACATTTTCAGTGGAAATTACAACATAGCTATCATGATTCCCACAGCCCCTGAAGGCAGCGTGTAGGTGAGCTCAGGTACGCCCCCTTCCTGGAGGCATGGATAAAAACAGAGAAGATGAAGATCAACCCAGTCTGAAGGACTGAGTCTGAGAGGAGCTCCATCACCGGAGACATGAAGGATGAGATGGATGCTAAAAAGATTGGAAGGATACAGGAATCACAGCTATGACTGTGACTCATTTGCTGCAGCCGTAGTTAACATGTTCATCCAGGAAACAGCCGGGGAGTTGACAGAGATCTAAACACAGTGTGAGTGTGAGTGTGTGTGTCTCCATGGCAACAGAAGAGCCAGTTGTTGTTCCCATCGTGCAGAACTGCAGCAAGTTCTTTCATTAAGGTTTAACTGACTGCTCATACATTTACTTCTGTAAAGACACGTTTGCTTCATCTGTTCTTTGACTGAAGCTTCCAAAAGCAGGGACACAGTGATCCAGCAGCCACGGACGGGTCCTCCATGTTTGTTTACGTACAGTCAGAGAGGATGGATGTGTGCAGGTAAACACGGTAGAGACACAAGAAACAAACAAGGTAAACACACTCACCTACATCCAGAGCAGCACAGGAGGAGAGAAGAGAAGAAAGGAACAGGTGTTAGGACACATCTACATGTTAGTGGGTAACCTGCTCTGGAGTGTTGATTTATCCTACAGAATGAGAAGGAAAACATGTGAAGCTTCATAAAGCAGACACAGTCACTGCCCCATGAAACCTACAGCTGGAACAATGTTCTTATTTGTCTATTAATCAATTAATATATGAATGAAATAATACAGTTATTTTAGCATGTCTTAAAATTTCAGAAAGAAGTTACCAAAACATCAGGGGTGTACCAGGCGTGTATCGAGGGTGTACAGGGAGCAGTTCCTGTATATACACGTATGTATGTATGTATGTATGTATGTATGTATGTATGTATGTATGTATGTATGTAAGTATGTATGTATGTATGTATGTATGTATGTATGTATGTATGTATGTATGTATGTATGTATGTATGTATGTATGTATGTATGTATGTATGTGTGTATGTATGTATGTATGTATGTATGTATGTATGTATGTATGTAAGTATGTATGTATGTATGTATGTATGTATGTATGTATGTATGTATGTATGTAAGTATGTATGTATGTATGTATGTATGTATGTATGTATGTATGTATGTATGTATGTATGTGTGTATGTATGTGTGTATGTATGTATGTATGTATGTATGTATGTATGTATGTATGTATGTATGTATGTATGTATGTGTGTATGTATGTATGTATGTATGTATGTATGTATGTATGTATGTATGTATGTATGTATGTATGTATGTATGTATGTATGCATGTATGTATGTATGTAAGTATGTATGTATGTGTGTATGTATGGACATGTATAAATCACACTAGGTGATGCTGGGACTCCTCTCTGCTGTACATCCCTGGGGCTGCTCAGCATCACTACACATGGACGTTCTGAGTTTTACTAGCTGACTTTTCCTGGAATGCGCCACACAGAACATTACCTCCAAAGGTCATAAAGATAAGAAGCAGTAATTATTCTGTGTGTGGGTTTATGGCTGATAAGCAGCTCGACATGTAACTGAAGGAGCTAATTCAATCAAACCAATCGCAACAACAACAAAACAAAAACAATTAATCTGCAGAGCTACCGGAGACGTAGGACAACGTGGCAGCCCTTAATTGTCCCACATCTTAATAAGAGTCAGGCTGAATAAACATGTTAGTGTGAGTGAGTCTGTGGCTGCTCTAGAATGCTTCTAGCTCCTCTAGCTCTAGTGATGTGTTTGATGTTACGACACGCAGGAACACACCAGGACCATGAAAGCAGCTGACTTAAATGTGTAAAAGCTTAAATTACACAAAGTGTAGACTGTGTGTGAGGCTCCGACTCCCAGAGTCTGATCTGGTGAGATATCACACACGCACACCAGGTCAAGTTCATATTAGGACAACAAAGATGTTGATAGCAGCTGATAGCAGCAGATAGCATTATGATCAACAGCAGTGTGTAGGTGAGCTCAGGTACGCCCCCTTCCTGGAGGCAGAGGCACTGTCTGGCTGACCTCAGGTCAGTCCGTGCTGCTCTGTGTCCCATCAGTCACACTGAGCATGTTCTACATGAGCTGTTCTATGGAGAGGGAGGACAGAGTTTAACACTGATAAAAACAGAGAATATAAAGATCAACCAAGTCTGATGAGGCTCTAACAGCTGCTGAAACTGCTACGAGCTGTGGAATAAATGTGTTGAACAAATATTTTGTTATGACTGAAAATGATGCTTCTTTGACTGGATGTGTAATGGAGCCAACTCTGGTGGATCTCAGTGGTACTGCAGCTACAGTTCTCTACAGTCTGAGGTTGAGACTCGCTCACTCACTTCCCCTCCACTGGGACCCGGCAGGAAATATGCCAATTCAGCGATTCTGTTGCTAAAAAAGATGGAAGTGGCTGGGACGAGACAGGAAGGAGCTCCCCTGATGGAGCGCTCCTGTGGTCAGAGACAGGAGGCCACGCCGCTAATTACCACAGCAACACTGCAGAACAAGGTAAAAGGCGTGTTAATGAAATACTAATAAGGTTCCAGTCTGAGTCCTTGGGCTTCGCCATCCTCTAAAGTGATCTCAAGGACTCTGCTCCCTCCACAGCCTCTGCTGCTGCTAATTAGCAGTAGCAATTAGCATGACGGCAGCAGTTTAGGAGGCGTTATGTTCCTGGGATTCTGAATCCTGAGACGGAGGACGTCCAGGACACTTTCCTGAGTGTCACCATGAAAGAAAACATACAGAAAACATGTTCTGGCTCCCTCTTTAAGGAGAATAGATAGATAGATGGATGGATGGATGGATGGATGGATGGATGGATGGATGGATGGATGGATGGATGGATGGATGGATGGATGGATGGATAGATAGATAGATAGATAGATAGATAGATAGATAGATAGATAGATAGATAGATAGATAGATAGATAGATAGATAGATAGATAGATAGATAGATAGATAGATTTTAAATCCCTTCTTACTCCTTGGCAGCATTGTAAAGGCTTTAGAAAATTATTATTAGTACTACTAATAATATTATAATATAATAATAATATACATACAAATAATATTGCTATTATTCCCTAGCTTCTGGAATAGCATAAAAAGCCTTCCTTGTCATTGTATGGAGAGGAGAAGAGAGGAGAAGAGAGGAGAAGAGAGGAGAGAGAAGAGAGGAGGAGAGAGGAGAAGAGAGGAGGAGAGAGGAGAAGAGAGGAGAAGAGAGGAGAAGAGAGGAGAGAGAAGAGAGGAGGAGAGAGGAGGAGAGAGGAGAAGAGAGGAGGAGGGAGGAGTAGAGCGGGTGGAGGGAGGCTCAGACTCCTGCAGATACAGAGTCCTCCCAGACAATCTGATGGTTTTTCTCTGGGTGAGTGTCACTATTTAACACTGCCATGGCTCAAGTGCATCCAGCTCTCTAAGAAACACACACACACACACACACACACACACACACACACACACACACACACACACACACACACACACACACACACAGAGCTCAGGAAGGACGGTGTTTGGACAGAACACACACCCACACTGAAAGGAAGGAAACGCTCTGAGGATGTGTGTGGTTGATGGTTTCCAGGATGAGCTCAGCGGAGGGTCCATCATGAGCAGCTGGAGATGATTCTGGAATAAAGTTCCAGAGAGGCTGCAGGTTCTCCGTACGCTCCCTCAACCGAGGAGTCTGCAGCTGCTGGGACTGGAGGAGTTTCATCTATTGTTCTCCACCAGAGAGAAGAACAATGACAAGCAGCCATCAGAGCTGTGTCAGCAGAAAAACACAATCCAGAACAATACCAAGTGACAGAGTTCATACACAATGAGCAGCTCCAAACCACAGACTCCTAAAATATCTCAACACCTGAGTGTTCCACATCAAAAACAATACTGAGGTGTTCTTTGATCTGGAAGCGGTCTGAGGCTGAAGCTTCTCTCCTGCTCATCATCTAAAGCCAGGTGGATGTACGTAGTTCCTCCTGCAGTTCCTCCAAGCAGCTCAGCAGATCCTGAGAGCTTCAGCGCTCCAGTCAGAGCAGAGCAGAGCAGAGCAGAGCAGAGCGTGTTGCTATCTGCTCTCTCTCATCTCTCAGGAGTCGTTTTAACTCCAGCAGCTCTTTAGACAGAGCAGGAGGAGCACGCTGCATCCTAAGTGCAGCATCTCTGGCTTTTCTCTGAACGTTTCCTGGAGAGCTGCTGGGCGAGGCGGCCTCCTTTGCATTCAGCTCAGGCCGAGCGGCTCGGGGCCTGTCAGCCTTCCACTGAGGGGCCTTTGAGAGCCGGAGGAGGAGGAGGAGGAGGAGGAGACACGTGAGGAGCTGTGGAGAGGCTGAACTTCACACTCTCCTAATCTCTGCTCGGGATCTGTCCGTCGCTCAGCTTAAGCATCGGCCAGTGGACCTGGCACTAATTCAATCAGCCGGGCCTGATTGGCAGGGGAGCAGCAGCCCGGGGGGGTGGGGGGGCGGGGCTTTGTCCTCAAAGAAAGACGGAGAGAAGGAGCGACTCTCTGCTCTGAAGATCAGACAGGGAAGAGACGAGCTGCGACAGAGCTGCTCTGCTGCAGGTTCTTCACTTTGGCTTCAATCAGAAACCAAATCCTCTCTTCACCTTTTCAAGCCACACAGCACTGACTGTTTTCCAGTTTTGCCTGCTTCCTCTTTCCAAACGAGCGGCTCAGCCCAGCCACCAGGAGGCGCCTGTCGCTGCCTGAGAGACGTGAACGTGATCAACACTCTGGAGCTGGCTCAGAAGCTCTGCATCCACCTCGCCTCTCTAGAGATGCTCCTCCACAGTGATGAGGCCTCATATCCACGTTTACCACTGTGCTCCAGGACAGGCCCACTTTAACCCTGCTGATATTATTAACATAAATGAGCACATTTCTTCTCTTTTCATCTGCCACATCTTGTTTTTGATGTAGAAATTGAAGTCTCCTCCAGGTCAGCTGCTTCGTCCAGGAGAGAAGCTTCATTTTAGTGTTTGAAACAAACGGGTGAGTGAAGTCTGACAGACTGATTCAACGAGCACTGCAGATAGAAACCTTTCCTTGGACAGGTCCGTGCAGACAGGACCTTCAGGACTTGGATCTGAATCTTCTCGTCGTGTTTAACATGTTGAACCAACACCAACAGGAAGTCAGGAAGCAGAAGCCAAGCCTCTAAATACAGCCAGTGAAGCTGATGGTTTTCACTTGTTCTGCTATGAAATTTATATGATGCTCCTCTGGAGAGCGACAATATTATGAGAGGAATAATTCCATTCAGATGAATAATTAACAGCAAAGTTAGCAAACTTCTTCCCCTCTCGTTGCTCCTCTCCTCACACAGTCTGAATTATGGATCTCGGGCCCGTCACGCTGCTCATATACATACTGTGCTGTCTTCATTATGCTGATTGGTTGGAAACGATATTCCTACAGCTGTGCTGGGCGCTCATATTAAGGCAGAGATGATTGGCTACATGAAAGATGAAAGAGCTGCTTAAACTGAGGCTGAAATGTGGAGAACACTCTATACAATAAAGACATAACCAAGCAGCCGGGATCTGCTGCTGGAACATGAACTTTAACCCACTGAATGAACCTGAATGAGACTGAATGAACCTGAATGAACCTGAATGAACCTGAATGAACCTGAAAGAGACTGAATGAGACTGAATGAGACTGAATGAACCTGAATGAACCTGAATGAGACTGAATGAGACTGAATGAGACTGAATGAGACTGAATGAGACTGAATGAGACTGAATGAGACTGAATGAACCTGAATGAACCTGAATGAGACTGAATGAGACTGAATGAGACTGAATGAGACTTTCACAGTTTTTCTGACATTATCAGGTGAAATGTCATTAATCAGTCATTAAAACAGATTTTCTTTTCAGAAATCAGTTGCATGTCTTTCAGTTCAGCAGCAGCAGCAGCAACACACACACACACACACACACACACACACACACACACACACACACACACACACACACACACACACTCTGATTTATCCACATGAGGATTCCTCGCCCTCCCACCAGGTGAACGTGGTGATTTGAAGCCGTCTGGAGACGTTTGCGGCTGTGATTCTTCAGCTGACGTCCAGGAACAGCCTGCTCGCTGTTTGGAGACAAACAGCCAGACAAACAAAACTAAAACAATGGTGAAATACGACATTCTCCATCGTGATCTCAGGTTCTGGCTTTATGCAGAGCGTGTTGCGAGGCTGCATAATGCACTGCACTCGTCTAGTTGAAGAAATGCAGATGAGCCGCAGCTGATAGAATCCACTCAAGTTGATGGAAAGCTTCCACGGCCGCGGCCATGGAACATCTGGGGCCGAGGCCAGAGGCAGAGAGACAGGTGTGTGTGTGGGGGGGGCTGCTGAGCTCAGTCTGCTGCTCCACGAGGACATACTATATCATCTATACATTTACACGTCTATCATCTATGATCTAAATCTATACAAACACTCTATGTTAGAGTGTCACATGCTCAGTCACACGTATCATCAACGTGTTCCAGACCAAAGAAAAACGTAAGAAATCAAAACATCTGTTTCTGTTTTCACAACTCTGTGATTTTAAGCTGTGAAATAGTGTGAGGGGTCGTGTCCAGCCCTTCAGGGGAACTGGGGAGCGTCTCTTCCCCTCTCTGAACATGGCATCGTGTGTTCACCCTCAACTTTCATATTTTCGTCTCGTCTCGACTGATTTATCAGCAGCAGGAGCGCGATGGATGGCGGCCGCTGTTGCTGCTTCGGGCAGAAACAATCAGGACTGAATCGATGAGAGCGTCCTGAGCAGCAGCTGAAGCTCAGAGCTGCTTCTCACCCGTCGATAGCAGTTACCACAGGTACCCAGACTCCCGATGCAGCTGTATCAATATTTGTGGGGAGGTGTGATACAAAACATCACAGGAGAATCAATAACTTCAAACTTTAATCCTGAGCAGATCACCCTGCTACTGCTGCTCAGAGGCAAATGGAGAAGACTAACCAGCTAACTAGCAACTAACCAACTGACTAGCAACTAACCACCTAACTGTTAGTGATAAAGATGCTTCTGATCCTGATCTAAAGTCAACACTAACTCCTAGAAGTTTCTGGCAGCCACTAAATGATGCCATCGTCTAATTCCTAATGATAGAAATCCAATCCAATCCAGGCCAGGCCCAGGCCCAGGCCCAGGCCCAGGCCAGGCCCAGGCCCAGGCTAGGCCCAGGCCCAGGCCCAGGCCCAGGCCCAGGCCCAGGCCCAGGATCAGGCCCAGGCCAGGCCCAGGCCCAGGCCCAGGCCCAGGCCCAGGCCCAGGCCCAGGCCCAGGCCCAGGCCCAGGCCCAGGCCCAGACCCAGGCCCAGGCCCAGGCCCAGGCTAGGCCCAGGCTAGGCCCAGGCTAGGCCCAGGCTAGGCCCAGGCCCAGGCCCAGGCCCAGGCCCAGGCCCAGGCCCAGGCCCAGGCCAGGCCCAGGCCCAGGCCCAGGCCCAGGCCCAGGCCCAGGCCCAGGCCCAGGCCCAGGCCCAGGCCCAGGCCCAGCCCAGGCCCAGGCCCAGGCTAGGCCCAGGCCCAGGCCCAGGATCAGGCCCAGACCCAGGCCCAGGCCCAGGCCCAGGCCCAGGCCCAGGCCCAGGCCCAGGCCCAGGCCCAGGCCCAGGCCCAGGCTAGGCCCAGGCCCAGGCCCAGGCCCAGGCCCAGGCTAGGCCCAGGCCCAGGCCCAGGCCCAGGATCAGGCCCAGGCCCAGGCCCAGGCCCAGGCCCAGGCTAGGCCCAGGCCCAGGCCCAGGCCCAGGCCCAGGCCCAGGCCCAGGCCCAGGCCCAGGCCAGGCCCAGGCCAGGCCCAGGCCCAGGCCCAGGCCAGGCCCAGGCCCAGGCTAGGCCCAGGCCCAGGCTAGGCCCAGGCCAGGCCCAGGCCCAGGCCCAGGCTAGGCCCAGGCCTGGGCCTCGAGTTCTTTCAATTGTTCTAATGTTATGTTTTTTATTGTAATGCTGCCTTGATGTTGGAAGAGGTTTCAGTTTGTTTGTTTTTACAGCTCATGACTTGTTTGTTTGTTTGTTTGTTCAATGTTTGTTTATGTTGTCAACAACACTCACTTTATTTATTTATTTATTATTCACAGAGTTGTTAGATTCCATCATGTAGACTGACCCACTGATGAACTACACATTTACATTTACATTCACTTCCACAGCAGAACAGATGCTAGCAGGTAAATAGCAGAGTGGATGGTTCTATAACAACTGAGTTACTGCAGTAAAACACACTATCAGCAGGAGGAGGAGGAGCAGGAGGAGCAGGAGGAGCAGGAGGAGGAGCAGGGGGACAGAGGGTGCCACTTGTCTCTCTGAATACAGACAAACCACGTTCTTTCCTCTGGAGCTGAGCTCCTCCTCGACTCTTCTCCCAGAGAAAGAAGGTTCAAACAACCCGATCGATAACAATTTAGGGGCAACACTCCTGTCACTTCCTCCTCCTCCTCCTCCTCCTCCTTCATCTCCTGCCACCCGGGCTGCTCCCCAGGAGACAATCTGCAGTGCGACTCAGCTCTGATAGGACAACAAAGGGGGGGGGGCTGAAGACAAGCTGCAGATAAACCCGTTACATTCAACACAAGCTGGAACAACACAGCAGAGGAGCGGTGGTGGAGCTGCAGCCTGACGGTGCTTCAGTCCCAGGCTGCTGATCTGAGATCTCTGTCTGATGATCTGAGATCTCTGTCTGATGATCTGAGATCTCTGTCTGCTGATCTGAGATCTCTGTCTGATGATCTGAGATCTCTGTCTGATGATCTGAGATCTCTGTCTGATGATCTGAGATCTCTGTCTGATGATCTGAGATCTCTGTCTGATGATCTGAGATCTCTGTCTGCTGATCTGAGATCTCTGTCTGCTGATCTGAGATCTCTGTCTGCTGATCTGAGATCTCTGTCTGATGATCTGAGCGCAGACAAACATGATGCGACAGAAACAGAAACATCATCAAATCTTAATGTTCTGCTCGATGCTCAAATCCAGAAAGTGAGGAGGAGGAAGAAGGAAGGAGGAAGAGGCTGCAGCGAACACGTCCAGCTGTCAGCGACGTTCAGTGAGAAGGAACACATGAGCAGGTCTGGGCTGAAGCTCCACCCTGCTGGAGCTCCACCCTGCTGGAGCTCCACCCACCTGGAGCTCCACCCTGCTGGAGCACCACCCTGCTGGAGCTCCACCCTGCTGGAGCTCCACCCTGAAGCTCCACCCTGCTGGAGCTCCACCCTGCTGGAGCACCACCCTGCTGGAGCTCCACCCTGCTGGAGCTCCACCCTGAAGCTCCACCCTGCTGGAGCACCACCCTGCTGGAGCTCCACCCTGAAGCTCCACCCTGCTGGAGCACCACCCTGCTGGAGCACCACCCTGCTGGAGCTCCACCCTGCTGGAGCTCCACCCTGAAGCTCCACCCTGCTGGAGCACCACCCTGCTGGAGCACCACCCTGCTGGAGCTCTCAAACATGTATTGACTGTGGTCAGATAAACACACTCATGCATTTTGAAGCATTTCAGTTTTTGCAGCAGCAATTCAATGAATCAAGACGATTATCACTCCTACTTGGAATACAAAGGTTGCATACACACGCATACAGACACACACACACACACACACGCACACACACACACAGGCACACACACACGCACACACACAGGCACACACATGCACACACACACACACACGCACATGCATATGATGATAGAGCTGTTTATAGAGTTTTCTCAAAAACACACATATAAATCTTCCAGGAGGAAGAGAAGCAGGAGGAGGAGAGGGAGCAGGAGGAGGAGGAGTCAGAGGGAGAGTGGAGCTGACTGTAGAGCCTCCTTCTCCTCCTCCTCCTCCTCTCTGGCCATCCAGGGCTCCTGGACGGTGGCTGCTGTGACTCAACCTGCAGTTCTAACCAGCTGTCTGAGCTCTGCTCCTCCTCAACTCCTATCAGTTCCTCTCACCTCCTCTCTCTTCCTATTACCTTCTCTCTGCTCCTCTCCCTTCCTGTCACCTCCTCTCTCTCTGCAGGAGCTATATGTAGCCAGTAACACACCTGCAACCAGGGGGTGTGTCTGTGGAGACAATGGAACCAGAGCTCCTCTGAGGAGCGCTCCAGTGGGACGTTCCACTGCAGACACAGGAGGAGAACATCTATCTGTCTATCTATCTATCTATCTATCTATCTATCTATCTATCTATCTATCTATCTATCTATCTATCTATCTATCTATCTATCTATCTATCTATCTATCTATCTATCTATCTATCTATCTATCTATCTATCTATCTATCTATCTATCTATCTATCTATCTATCTATCTATCTATCTATCTGTCTATCTGTCTGTCTGTCTGTCTGTCTGTCTCTGTCTGTCCGTCCGTCCGTCCGTCCGTCCGTCCGTCCGTCCGTCCGTCCGTCCGTCCGTCCATCCATCCATCTGTCTATCTATCTATCTATGTATCGGATAAACAGAAGGGAATGCACAGACTGTGTTGTTGTTGTTGTTTGTTGTTGTTGTCATTCATTCTCTCTGAATGAACAGAACTGAACAGAGAGATGAATGAACAGAACGAAGCTGGAGCAACTTTCCCTGACAAGCACACGCCGGAGCGGGAAGCAGCCGGAACGTTCTGCCGCTCCCACGCGCTATCGACACGCTCCTCCTGCTGAGGAGCAGAGCGCTGCACACACTGCTCTGCTCCGCTCCTCCTCACTCTATTTGTCACTTTTCCTTTTCAATTAAGGCCGACTCCAGCTGAGCAACATTACAATATCATCAACATCATCTTTAGCGCGCTCACGCTCCGTGAAAACACGGCTCGCTGGGCCGAATGTTCCGACACGCAAACACGGAGATCAGAGCGACTCAAAGACGCATCATCGCCTTCAGACTCAGAGCCAGGATAGAGTGTCTGACTTCAATCAGTCTGTTCTAGTCTATTCTATTCTATCCTCTTTAAACCTGTCAGAAATGAACAGACAAGTTCCTAAGTCCCTAAATCCAGGGTGTGGCCTCCCTGACCCTGGATCAGTCCTGAGCTCTCGTCTGTGCAGGTTCCTGGCTGGAGCAGAGCGAGTCCCTCCTCCACCCTCCACCCTTCCTCCGCCTGCTGATCCTGCCTCTTTGTGTCTGCTTAACACCACATCTGGAACATCTGCCAACAGCACCCGGGGGCAGAGACGCTCCATGTCAACAGGAAGGAGAGAAAGGAGAGAATCTGCTCTCTGATGAAGAGACAATAGCGCCACCTGTAGCTTTGTCCAGACAGACGCTCAGAGGGACACGGAGCTGTGCCCCCCCCCCCCCCCCCCCCCCCCCCCTGTCCTCTGCTGCGCTCCACACGGTCACATGACTGTGGTTCACCAATCAAATGAAGCTGTGAGGGACGTCTGAGCCAATCAGACAGAGGCAGGAAGTCCCAGACGTAAACATCGTTGTTCTGAGCCGTTGTCATGAAGTTACTGTGAAAACTGAGTTAAACAGTTAAACTGAACTAAACCTTTCAGTCATTATTGATTTAGGTTTTTGATATTTTTGAGTATTTTTGCGTAGGTTTGACTTAATGCTCTGATCATTAAACTAAGACGTTACTCAGTAGTTACTCAGGAGTTACTCAGTAGTTACTCAGTAGTTACTCAGTAGTTACTCAGTAGTTACTCAGTAGTGGTCAGTAGTTACTCAGTAGTTACTCAGTAGTGGTCAGTAGTTACTCAGTAGTGGTCAGTAGTTACTCAGTAGTGGTCAGTAGTTACTCAGTAGTTACTCAGTAGTGGTCAGTAGTTACTCAGTAGTGGTCAGTAGTTACTCAGTAGTGGTCAGTAGTTACTCAGTAGTTACTCAGTAGTGGTCAGTAGTTGCTCAATAGTGATCCAGGAGTCTGACTTGAGATCAGTCTCTGTCCCTCCAGTGTTACTCAAGTGTTACTGTGTCCGACCATGACAGACATGCTCCTCCATCCTGCTCCTCCATCCTCCATCCTGCCCCTCCATCCTCCACCATGCTCCTCCATCCTGCTCCTCCATCCTCCATCCTGCTCCTCCATCCTCCACCATGCTCCTCCATCCTGCTCCTCCATCCTCCACCATGCTCCTCCATCCTCCACCATGCTCCTCCATCCTCCATCCTGCTCCTCCATCCTCCACCATGCTCCTCCATCCTGCTCCTCCATCCTCCACCATACTCCTCCACCCTGCTCCTCCATCCTCCACCCTGTTCCTCCATCCTGCTCCTCCATCCTCCACCATGCTCCTCCTCCCTGCTCCTCCATCCTCCACCCTGTTCCTCCATTCTGCTCCTTTTCCCTGCTCCTCCACCCTGCTTCTCCATCCCCAACCGTATTCCTCCACCATGCTCCTTCATCCTGCTCGTTCATTCTCCATTCTGTTTCTCCACCCTGCTCCTCCACCCTCCACCTCCATCTTGCTTCTCCATCCTGCTCCTCCACCCTCCATCCTGCTCCTCCACTCTGCTCCTCTGATGAGGAGCAGCCAGCCATCTGGACAGGATGCACAGCGACAGGCTCTCCTCCGCTCACAGGGACTTGTCCAGACTTCTTCGGGGGGCTTTGAACTCACCGGAGCTTCTCGACGCGTTATCGCCATGGTTAATCAGATCACTGATTAAGAAGCAGGTGGGAGGACCTGGCCCACACGTCACATTCAGTTTCCTTCAAAATATCTGAGGAGGAAAAGACGCCTTCTCAGACACAGGAACTATTCACAGTCCCTGTAACCTTTGGAGAAAGTTTCCCTCTGTTTATGGAGAACTGGAGGAGACAAAGACTGAAGCAGCACTTTCCACCTTGACTTAAATCCTGTAAATGCAGTGAAAGAGCTTGAAGTCAAGCATCCATCTCTTTCTGTTCATACAATAGTTCATCTCTTTTCATCTCATCTCATGACTGCGTGTTGTGACAGACAGAGGAGGACTGAAGCAGAGCAGCATGAGAAGGTTCTGCTGTGCTATCAGAACATCTTCCTGCCTCAGGTCTCCACACCAGAGCTCAGTGCAGAGAGGATATAATGACGCTGGAGCCAGAAGATAAAATGAGAGAGAGAGACGTAACCAAGAACACAGAGATAAACAGAGGGATGTGAAATAATAGATGCTTCACATAACATCAAGTATTTTTTTTAAATATCTAAAAAATATGATAATTGATGCTATTATTCTGAAAAGACGTTCACCAGGAACATCATGTCGTCTCCCTGGAGAATGATGTTCCAGGGATAAGGGACAGTAGCTCTAAGAACCTCCTCCCTGCTCCTCCCTGCTCCTCAGGGAGCTCAGCTTGAACCTTGAGGCTCAGAGACTCAGGGAGTCAGCCGGGCCAGGCCGGGGGCAGGGCCCAGAGCTGCTCACTACTTTAAATCTAATTAAAAAGAGAAAGGAAGACGAGCTGAGAGATAAGAGGCCACAGAGAGAGAGTCCTGCTGGCAGCAGACCCAGATGAGTAAAACCTGGAGGCTCACAGGAAGGAGCAACGACAGGAAGGAGGAGACGCTCAGTGTGATGGAGACACGATCAGAGAGGAGCTACTGATGGGAGCAGGCAGCTCCCACCCCCCCACTCTGATCTGACCTGTACTGGGGCAGAAAGGGGAGGAGATAGACCAGAGGAGGAGAGAGAGAGACAGAGAGAGAGAGACAGACAGATCATCAGAGAGAGAGACCGAGAGAGAGACAGACAGATCATCAGAGAGAGAGTGACAGACAGATCATCAGAGGAGAAGAGAGAGAGAGAGAGAGTGACATCGGAGGAGGAGAGAGAGAGACAGAGAGAGGGAGCTACATCGACTTTTCAAGTATCAACTCATAAAACAATCAATTATCAACAAACTATTTTTGTTTCATTATTTTAAGAATGATTTCAAACAAAAAACAAATGAGAAATATACATGACTGAGGTGAGGACAAAATGAAGTCATTTACAGACCTGATCTTTCCAGGTTTTGCATCATTCTATAAATAATTAATGGATAAATTAAAAATGTCATCGACTCATTGAGATGAATCCACTACAGAGATGACCATTTGTTGCAGTTCTGGTTACGTCTTAATTAAGATTCTGTGCACAGGCTGCAGCACGGATTTGTTTAGTAAGAGTTGTTTTAACTACATTCCCCTGATCCCTTATCTGCAGCGCACAGACACACACACACACACACACACACACACACACAGACACACACACACACACACACACACACACACACTGGCATCATCAGTTTTTCTTACAGCTCAGAAAATCATTTTATTTGAGTTATTTATGCCTGATGAGTCAAGTGTGCCCAAACAAATCTTAAAAGTTTGTCGTGGTCCGATTTTACAGGCTGTGTCTGTAAAAACATGTTGTTAGAGAGAGACAGGCAGAGACTGGCAGAGAGAGAGACAGGCAGAGACAGGCAGAGAGAGAGACAGGCAGAGAGAGAGACAGGCACGGAGAGACAGGCAGAGAGAGAGACAGGCAGGAAGAGAGACAGGCAGAGAGACAAGGAGAGAGAGACAGGGAGACAGACAGACAGAGACAGAGAGACAGACAGGCAGAGAAAGCAAGACAGACGGAAAGAGAGAGTCTGGAGCGGAGCAGCTCAAACGTTGCGGTTTGGACCTCGAGTCTGTTCTGATAGATCAGCAAGGCAGCTCAGCTGGTGACCAGGGTGTGATGGTTACCAGGGTGTGATGGTTACCAGGGTGTGATGGAGACCAGGGTGTGATGGAGACCAGGGTCTGATGGAGACCAGGGTGTGATGGAGACCAGGGTGTGATGGAGACCAGGGTCTGATGGAGACCAGGGTGTGATGGAGACCAGGGTGTGATGGAGACCAGGGTCTGATGGAGACCAGGGTGTGATGGAGACCAGGGTGTGATGGAGACCAGGGTCTGATGGAGACCAGGGTCTGATGGTTACCAGGGTGTGATGGAGACCAGGGTGTGATGGAGACCAGGGTCTGATGGAGACCAGGGTCTGATGGAGACCAGGGTGTGATGGAGACCAGGGTCTGATGGAGACCAGGGTGTGATGGAGACCAGGGTGTGATGGAGACCAGGGTGTGATGGAGACCAGGGTCTGATGGAGACCAGGGTCTGATGGAGACCACCTGGACCAGGCCAAGCCTCTCCCCTGCATGTTTCGTTTGGAAACCTCGTTAAACATCTGATATCCTCTGACTGGAAATTATTTGAGCTTTTAACATCAACTTTATTCATTTAAGTGCCAGTTCATGATAATGTTTCTCTTTGCTTGAAGTTCAAAGTGTTGGTTCTTGGCCAAATAAAAGAGGAACGGATGCAGAAGTGTTTTTATTCATCCACAAACCATGGACAGGTAACTCCGTCCGTCCCCTCTTGGTCAAGTTTCTTGATCATCTACGTAAACAGACGTGTGTTGGATTTTTTTTAAAGACAATTTCTTATTTTAAGTGTTTAAAGTGTTTAACTTTACACTATAATCGAGCACTTCACTTTCTGTGAATCTCGTCCAGTGGAATGATCTCGCTGCATGGACAGATGATTCCACTTGTTCTGAGAACCTTTTTGGAAATAAAAAAAAACAGTAAGATAATTTATCTTTTTATCTGAACCAAAAAGATGAATCTTAATTTCCGATTTAAAGCGTTCCACTTTACACTACGGTCTTAAATCTAACAACTCACATTTTATTTTTAGCGTCTTATCTCATTTTTAGTTGTTTCAGTGTGAAGTTCTTTGATCCCTGCGCAGATGCAGACGTCTCAGCCTGCTTTATTTTGAAAAGCTCCAGGTCGTACGGGTTGATATTCCCTCTCCGTTTTCCTGTTGACGTGTGAGCCGTGGCTCGGAGACAGTTTCCTGAAGGCGACGGTGATAAAACTTGGCAACACGCATAAATTCTGCAAAACAAAGACCGCTCCGTGCTTCAGCTGCTCCTCTCAGATATTCCCCAGCTGTGAAATCGGCTTTCAAGTATTCCTTGTCAGCGGGTCGTCCTCAGGAGGGAATCAGTCCGCTACAGTGGCCGCTACCATCTTTGTAGTGCAGCTGTTGGGACGTTTCAGTCTCATCAAGACGCGGCTGCTTCCCGACACTTCTCATTACTGCTGCGGCCGGAACGCTGGAGCGTTGGAACGCTGGAACGCTGGAACGTTGGAACGTTGGAACGTTGGAACGTTGGAACGCTGGAACGCTGGAACGTTGGAACGTTGGAACGTTGGAACGCTGGAACGCTGGAACGCTGGAACGCTGGAACGTTGGAACGCTGGAACGTTGGAACGCTGGAACGCTGGAACGCTGGAACGCTGGAACGCTGGAACGTTGGAACGCTGGAACGCTGGAACGTTGGAACGCTGGAACGCTGGAACGTTGGAACGCTGGAACGCTGGAGCGCTGGAACGTTGGAACGCTGGAACGCTGGAACGCTGGAACGCTGGAACGTTGGAACACTGGAACGTTGGAACGCTGGAACGCTGGAGCGCTGGAGCGCTGGAACGTTGGAACACTGGAACGCTGGAGCGCTGGAGCGCTGGAACGTTGGAACGCTGGAACGCTGGAACGCTGGAGCGCTGGAACGCTGGAGCGCTGGAGCGCTGGAGCGCTGGAGCGCTGGAACGCCGGAACGTTGGAACGTTGGAGCGCCGGAACGTTGGAACGTTGGAATGTTGGAATGTTGGAATGTTGGAACGTTGGAACGCTGGAACGCTG
>CM055195.1:670070-676204 GCA_029224185.1 Karalla daura
AGAAGGATTTCGTTCTTGGACTGATCGGTGATCAGTCATTTTCTCTGGTTATATAATAATTAGTGTCCATCTCTAGTTAGATAAACCCAGCTCTGTGTCATCTGGCTCTGCATAGATGATGTGATTTACATTTCCGATCTCTTCTCCTTCTTCTCCTTCTTCTCCTTCCTCTCCCTCTTCTCAGCGTCCCAGACTCATGATGCGTGGAGCTGAGGTTAGCATACAGCCTATGCACACACAGACCACAGCAGCCATGAATAATGGAGCGCTCATACATTAAACATGGAGGTTGAGTTTGTGATAGCCGCTCACAGCCGACCCACTCAGACACCTCGCTCTTCCCCCTCCAAGACTTAATTAGAGCTTCACTTTCCTTCACGGAAAACAACAGCAAAACAAACAAACAAACAAACAAAGCACAGGGGGAGAGAGCGCCACAGGGGACGCAGCCTTTGATTACCCACAATGCACAGGCACGCTGTTCATGCAGCTCCTTCTGATAGTGGAGAACACCTCTGGATGTTCAAGCCTCCCTGTTTGGTCCTCAGCTGCTGCATTCCTCAGCCTGTGATTCATCATCTGTTCAGTAGACGCTGAGGCAGAACCTACACAGAGAACCACCATGGAGAACCACCATGGAGAACTACCATGGAGAACTACCATGTCGAACCTACATGAAGAACCACCATGGAGAACCACCATGGAGAACCACCATGGAGAATGTACATGGAGAACCACCATGGAGAACCACCATGGAGAATGTACATGGAGAACCACCATGGAGAACCACCAGGGAGAACAAACATGGAGAGCAAACATGGGGAACCACCATGGAGCCGGCTGGAGACAGCTGCAGACAGCTGGAGACAGCTGGAGACAGCTGGAGACAGCTGCAGACAGCTGGAGACAGCTGGAGACAGCCGTCCGCCTCGGTCGGCAGTAGCAGAAACTGTTCAGCCTGATCTGTTTGATGAACCAGTTGATGCAGATCCAGGGCTGATCTAGGATCAGAGCTTCCTGGAAGAAGCTGACTCCAGCCTGTGACCTCCAAACTTTAATGTCACTGGCAGAAACAGAAAGAGTGGCCTCCTATAGTGTAATTTAATATTATTAGTATCATTATTATTATTATTATTATAGTAATACTACTACTACTACTACTACTACTAATAAAAATAACAATAATAATAATAATAATTATTATTATAGTAATAATACTAATAATAATAATGGTTCAGGATAAACAATCTCCATCAAGGAGCTGAAGATGAAGGTGGATCATTGATCGTTAAAGTTGGACCAATCATTGCTCTCTTTTTTCTCTGATGATGAAGATGATGATAAAGATGAAGATGAAGATAATGAAGATGATGATGATGATGAAGATGATGAAGATGATGATGATGATGATGATGATGGTGAAGATGGCTATGATGGTGAAGATGGTGAAGATGGTGAAGATGGTGACAGCATTCCCAGTCACCTTCACTCAGTTTTCCGAGCGTTCCTCCTCCTGATCTTTCCTCACGTTACCGTAAAGGAAGTGAATACTCTCACTGCAGCAGGAGAGCCGATCACTGCTAGCTTCTCCTTGCTCAGCACTGTGAGGATGGGGATAGGTTAGTTAGTAGAGGTTAGTTAGTAGAGGTTAGTTAGTAGAGGTTAGTATGATGGAACTAGACCAGGAGATGAGTTTCATAAATCTAACGGCAAAAAAAGAAGTGATGTCAGAAGATCAGGGGGCGGAGCCTCTGAAAACACCGTCACTACGTACCCCTGACTTCCTGGAATGTTTCACCCACCTCTGGGTGTGACGCGACTCACACACACATTAACATCATTTGCAATTTTCAGACTCGAGACGTTGTGTTTGGGAGGGAGCGATGGGAAAGTAATGACGGATCAATCGACGTGCTGCCGCTACGCGTCTCTCAGGGAGAGTAATGAGGCGTGGGCAGCAGCCGGCCAGCCGCCTCTGCTGCTTTTACACACAGGAAAAACAACAACAATTAGAATTCCTACATCGTCATCTGTGAAACTGACAAACAGCTTTCTCTCACCTCCCTCCCCTCATCCTCCCTGCATCCATCACTAAATTACATCTGCCCTGGAATCTGCAGCTTTTGCCTCCGAGCCTCAAGAGAAGGAGGAATGAGAGGCGTGACGAATGAGGAGAGCAGGTACAGTCGGATGGAGACGCTGGCTCATCCCTCTGAACCTGCAGCATCACCAGGCTCCACGTCTGTCACAGCGGCCGCTCTCACACACATTATTCTCCTCTTTCATATCTGAGAGTGTGCAGCCAGATCTAATAACACCACATCCAATTGATGTTAGGGAGGAACGCAGCCCCTTCACTGCAGAAGAAAACACAAGAGCAACAAATAAATAAATAAATAAAAACGAAAACAATTCATGTCCTAGATCCCAAATGTCAGTGGCTGAATCTCTAATCCCCTCCTGGATAAACACTCGTAGTTCTGCTGGAAACATAATTAACAGCTCTGTCAGAGGAGGAGGAGGAGGAGGAGACAGAGGAGGAAGAGGAGGAAGAGGAAGAAAGGAGGAGACACGAAAAGGAAGAGAAAGAAGAGGAGGAGCAGACATGAGGAGGAGACAGAGGAGACAGAGGAGGAAGAGGAGGAAGAGGAGGAGGAAGAGGAAGAAGAGGAGGAGGAGACACGAAGAGGAAGAGAAAGAAGAGGAGGAGCAGACACAAGGAGGAGACAGAGGAGACAGAGGAGGAGGAAGAGGAAGCAGAGGAGAAGCAGACACGAGGAGGAGACAGAGGAGTAAGAGAAAGAAGAGGAGGAGCAGACACAAGGAGGAGACAGGAGACAGAGGAGGAAGAGACATAGAGGGGGAAGAGAAAGGAGGAGGAGGAGACAGGAGGAAGAGAAGGAGGAAGATGAGGAGAAGGGTCAGCTTAAGGTTCTGATCTTGTTGTCCTTGTGACTCCATGTGGAGTCGTCCATGGAGCTGCTGCTGGATCCAGCCTGAACATCCTGAGGCTCTTTGATGATATCAGGAGACCTCAGTCATGTTTCTGATGGATCCACTGGCTGATTAAGTGACAGTAGCTCAGTAATGTTCATCTAATACAAGTCTGTGAATAACCATGAGGCGTGGCTGATGGTGTCCCCGGGCGGCTTAGTCCAGAACATAGTCTTCTTAGATCTTTGAATCAGATGTAGAAACAGTTGAGTCTCCTCCTCTGTCCATCTGGTCTGAAGGGAACTGGTCATGTGACCCCTACGTCAGGTCACGTGACCTGGAGATGTGAACAAAGTGTTTCCATCACACTTTGAGATCAGCTTCTAGATGGACACGTCTGGAGGAGCAGCTCAGGAGGAGCTGTGTTAGAGACATCTCAGAGGTTCTGATGGAGCTGCTATCTCCAGGCTGGTCCAGATGTTTATGTTTCATGTTCTTCTAGTAGTGATGGAAACACCTACTGAAAACAATCTGCTGCTGATGAGAGACAATTGAGATGAAATAGAGAATGTGTAAATGTGTAATTACATCGTCTGGTTCTCAGCTGCCACAGAAACCTCAACTCCCATGATGCAACATGCTGAAAGCTGCTGAGAGCTGCTGAGAGCTGCTGCTCGTCTCCTCACCTCATCAGACCAACGCAGCAGCTGGATGATCAGCCTGCGCAGCCCAGAACACACACACTGAGGTTTGTCTCAATAAAACACAACACAACATCTTGATTTGGATGCAGAACACAATCCCATGCTCGGCTGGCTCCTCCCACGAGGAGCGTCAGATTAAGATTTAATGGTGAAGCTGAGGGAACGATGCTGTCTCTTCACACAACATCACCTCCACTCATCCTCCGCCTCACACACTCTGACACACACAGGCACGCTGGGTTACGTGTGCCACCCACACACACACACACACACACACACATTTGAAGATTTAGACACTCACACATGCAATTTAATATCTGACAAAAGCTGAGCTCCGTAGCAGCAGCTGAACAACTGGAGTTTGACTTGTAAATTAAAACTCTTGTCAGGTTGATCTTTTTGTGTTTGGAACCGGCTGCAGACGTGATGGATCAGCTCTGCACACGCCTGGAGAAACAAACACGGCTCGGGGGCTGTTGTGTGTGTGTGTGTGTGTTTACAGTGTGAACCACAGCTAATGAGATGATATGTGACATATAGAAGCAGTCGCCGCCCAGCGCTCAGCATTTAGCAGCATGTGACGTACGTCAGGTTACATAAGAGTCAGAGCATGAGCTGCAGGATCCGTGTCCCCGGATCATCAGCTTTAAACTGTTCCTTTAATGGCGTCCTGCTTCCCATCACACACGGCTCCTTATCCCTGAATATTTGAAGAGGCTTTAAGCAGCGCAATTAACCAGGGATCAGCGTTCACCTGGATCCTCGGGTCAGGCTGCTTCCTCTCGTTCCACACACCAGCCACACGGCTCGGCCTGCTGAGGGTTCCCAGGAACACAGCAAACCCCAAATCCCCAAAATCTGCAGCGTTCCTACTGTCAGTTTCAACCACCTCAACTTGGGTGTCTGGATGTGTTATCGAGTACTGATTTTAAATAAAATGTCAATGTTTTCAATTGTGTGTTAATGTGTAAAGCGTCTTCTTAACTGGTCTTTCTCTGGCCACTCCAAAACACTGTGGATCCCCCATGAAAGAAGCACTGTACACACTTGCCGTGCTAAACCATGGGAACATGGGAGTGTATGTAGCTATGTAACTATGTAATTATGTAACTAGTGACTATGTAAGTAGCAAGTGTTTTTCTCCAGGACAAACCTTGATGTCTCTGAGAAGAGAGACTGAATATTCCTGGTGAGACCTGAACACCACAAAGAGAAGGAGATGCAGGAGAAGAAGGGGGGGAGGAGGAGGTGGAGGAGGAACATGGTTCTCGTGTTACTTTGCAACCTGTCGTTCTAAAGTATTTATGAGTGCTAGGTGCTTCCTCCGGAGGCGCTGAGGAGTTCACAGACTCATTGTGAATTTAACAGATGAAAACCCTCAAGAACCTTTGACCACAGAACCCTGCAGGTCTGACCCACAGTCCTCTGGATGGTCTGAGACCGGAGGCGGAGCCGAGGACGGAGAGTGATAAAGGGTGATACGTAAAGTGATATATAGAGTGAAATGTAGAGTGATACATAGAGCAATAATCAGAGTGATAGAGTGATATGTAAACTCATACATAGAGTGATATATAGAGTGATACGTAGCAGAGGCGAGGGCAGGCAGATCTTGGATGTTGGATTGTGGTTCTATTGGCTCTGAGACGTAGAGATGGTTGACTGAGAATCACAAACTGAGGCTGAAGATAATGTGAATATAATCATATCAGAATGTCCACACACACACACACACACACACACACACACACACATAGTCTCCTCCTCCACACTTGTAGTGTTCGTTCATGTGCGTCCAGCGTGAAAGCTCCAGAATTGATCTCACTCACCACTTTGAGAAACAATCATCCCCTCAGCCATGGTCCTATTCTCGGCTCCGCTCACTGCGCTCCTCACAATCTATGTCTTTATCTGCAGGAGGAGGAGGAGGAGGAGGGGGAGGAGGGGGGAGGAGGAGGGGGAGAAGAGGAGGAATGATGAGTAAGTTGTTTAAAAGGCACAATAAGAATCGATGTATGAAGATTGCAGTTGCAAAGACGGGGATCGATGCTACAGACTGTGACAACATGTTGATTTGTGAAGCTGAAAGCTTCAGTCTGCTCTCACAGCACCGACATGGCCCTCGATCTGGAGGAGGTCTTCCAGACACACATACCTGTCCATATCCCTGTCTATAGAGGTGACATAAGTATTCATGTGAGACTGTCCTAGAACCGTCTGATCATGTCTCTGTCTCCTGTTGCAGAGAGCAGCAGGATTCGAGCCTGATACGTTGCACATACAGAACATATGTGTGTAGACCCAGATACCCCGCCCCCTTCACCGCTTCACACATCTCCTCTCCATGCAGCATCCACAGCTTCAGGTCCAGGCTCACAGCAGCTCGTAGCTGTATGTTCTAACTATCATCTAACATCCACGTTCCTCAGAGTGGAGGACCAGGACCAGATTATACCTGGATTATACCATCCAGGATGATGAGATGGAGCAGGAACG
>CM055195.1:676304-688804 GCA_029224185.1 Karalla daura
TCACAGGATGTTGATGCGCTCTGAAAGAATCATTTCACTGAAGAGCTGCGTGGTCCTGACGTTCTCATTCCTCCATGGAGACCTCTCACACCTCACTGAGTCATTATGAACACAATAACAGAACAGGAAATAACTCTGGTGCAACACACACACACACACACACACACACACACACACACACACACACACCCCTCATGAGGTGAGGTCACACGTGTCTCCATCCGTTTGTCACTGAACTAAACAGCCAAACATCAAGTCCTGCTGCTACTCTCCAGCTAAGGCCGCTTTGTGTTTGAGATGCGATGCTCCATAGAGTCTGTTCCCACAACAGAGCAGAGTCTGTGAGAGCAGATCACAGTTCAGGAGGGGTGACAGTGCCCCTGGAGGCCCGGAGGTGCCACTGCACATGTTTAGATCTGGGTTTGATGTTTGTCCTTTAAGTTAGTCTCTTCCACTTGGCTCTATACACCCCATCAACATAGTGGAAACAACTCAAACTGAACACAAGTTTGTCTGTTTTAAAGTTCAAATGAAGTTTGTACATCAGAGTATGTCTATGCAGCTGATGGTTGTTTGAGGGTGAACAGTTTTTCTTTTTTCACACTGAACATTCATTCAAATAGGAAAGTTTGGTTATTGTGAAGAAATTCCACCTTTAAAGGAATTGCTTGATTGAGTGTTCACTTCTGAGCTCTAAATAGAAGAACATGCTCATTTGCATCCAGAATCCTGTTTTCCTGGTCCTGTGCCTATGAATAATGAACATGCAGTAGTAATATAATGATGTAGTTTCTTTTCTCTCCGCCCTGTGATTCAGCCTGAAAATCATCCTGCGTGAATGAGTTGGAGACGTGACGGAGTCGTTCTGCTCTCAGGGACGAGGACAAAGCCACAGGACGACGGATCCATCACCACTGCCAGGGTTTCCCTCCACAATCCTATAGTGATGATAATAATAATAATGATAATTATAATAATGATGTGCTGTCTTAATTAATATTCCTGCAAATAGCTTTATTAACAGCTTCATTTTCCATATTAAGTGTGTTTCATTGTAGTAATGACTGCTTTGATCTTAGCATCTGTAATTTAATCCACAACAGTTAAACACAAAACTAATCTATAATAATGCAGTTACCACAGAGTCCAACACACAACACACCTGCAGTAATAGGAGAGGAGAGGAGGGGAGGGGAGAGGAGGAGAAGGAAGGGGGGGGAGAGGAGAGGAGGGGAGGGGAGGAGGGGAGAGGAGAGGAGAGGAGGGGAGGGCAGAGGAGGAGAGGAGAGGAGAGGAGGGGAGGAGGGGAGGGGAGGGGAGGAGAGGAGAGGAGAGGAGGGTAGGAGAGGAGGGGAGGAGAGGAGAGGAGGGGGAGGAGGGGAGAGGAGGGGAGGGGAGGGGAGGGGAGGGGAGGAGAGGAGAGGAGAGGAGGAGAGAGGAGAGGAGGAGAGGAGGGGAGAGGAGGGGAGGAGGAGAGGGGAGGAGGGAGGAGAGGAGAGGAGGGGAGGGGAGGGGAGGAGGAGGGGAGGGGAGGGGAGGGAGAGGAGGAGAGGAGAGGAGGGGAGGAGGGGAGAGGTGAGGAGGGGGGAGGGGGAGGGGAGGAGGGGAGAGGAGAGGAGAGGAGGAGAGGAGAGAGGAGGAGGAGGGGAGAGGAGAGGAGAGGAGAGGAGAGGAGGAGAGGAGAGGAGAGGAGAGGAGAGGAGAGGGAGGGGAGGGGAGGGGAGGGGAGGAGAGGGAGGGGAGGAGGGGGAGGAGGGCAGGGGAGGAGGGGAGAGGAGAGGAGAGGAGGAGAGGAGAGGAGAGGAGGGGAGGGGAGGGGACAGGACAGGATGGGACAGGGCATATGAGCAGGAGCAGGGAGCAGGAGGCGTCCAGCAGCAGCTCCAGGATCTGTGGAGGAGGAGGAGCGTTTACGGCTCCTCTCCTCCAGTAAAGTTTAATCCCTGCAGAGAGAGGATGCGACAGATGCTGCTCCCGCTGTTTAACATGCAGATAAAGAGACGTAAAGTGCTTCTGTCCCACTCTGAACGCAACCATAGAGGAGAACATAAACACACCTGCAGCTCTGAACGCTCTTTACTGCTCCTCCTCCTCCTCCTCCACCTCCTCTGCCAGGTTCAACCTTCCAGATGCAGTTTTAACCCTTTTTTATTTTCTTATTAATTTAATACAAAGTGTTGCTTTGCTGTTTGTGCTGAAGAAACAAGAGGGTATGAGCCTGGCTCCCAGGAGCCTCCAGTCTGAACCTCCAGGAGCCTCCAGAGTCTGAACCTCCAGGAGCCTCCAGAGTCTGAAGCCTCCAGAGGCCTCCAGAGTCACAACCTCCAGAAGCCTCCAGTCTGAACCTCCAGGAGCCTCCATTCTGAACCTCCAGGAGCCTCCAGAGTTTAAACTCCAGGAACCTCCAGTCTGAACCTCCAGGAGGCTCCATTCTGAACCTCCAGGAGCCTCCTCCCTTCCTGGGAGGAAGCAGCTGTGTGAGCAGCCTGGAGACTCAGAAACATCTGGAAACACACAGAATGAACAGAAGGCAGCACATGTGGACACACAGACATGCGTGTGCAGCATGAATAATACAGAAGACATGGATCTGAGGAGAACACTGAGGAACGTATGGAGGGTTTGAACGTAACCATGAAGCTTCTGCCTCCAGACTGAAGAAGTGCGCCACTGCGCTGACATTTCATCTTCTGTTCATTCTGCTGTGTGAGCCTGTGTCTCCGAGCTGCAGCTGCAGAGTTCTTAAGGATCTTGGATTTTGTTGAACCGTGTTTCAGATTTGTTCCACCTTGACCCGCTGCTCATATCGACCTGGTGTATGATTTGTGATTCCGGGTGGTCGACAACACGCCTGGAAAAATCCCACAAATCCTTGAAACTACACATGAAAGATTGATGTGTTGGATTTCAGAGAACGTCCGATAGAAACTTTAGAGCTGCAGCAGAACTCCTGAGCAGGTCAGAGAGCTGAAACAGCTGGAGAGAGAAAGCGAGGCAGAGTCTGCCAGAGTCATTTATATTTTTAGCTCTAATTTGTTGCAAAATCAGATACGACCAGATTCATGGGTGTGTAGAGTTTAGTTCATCTGATTTTGACCTCTGTGTTTACTTCTCACAAATTAATATGATATTGATGTTGATGCTAATGCTAATGCTACCTGCAGGTGCTTCCGTGGAATGAGATGTCAGTCTGTGCTCAGCAGCAGAACGTTCTGGAGCGTGACAGCACCCCCTGGAGGGGTGGAGGTACATGCTGTAGGCATTCAGAGACTGGTTCATTCAAACGTCTGATGGAGAAATAAGGCTCCAGTTCTTTTCAAGATGACGTCTTTGATTTCTCACCACAAACCACCTCATCTGCATGGAGCTCAGTTTCCTTCAAGGTCTCCTCTGCAGATTTCACACTGCAGTGAGCGGTTCACACAGAATGATGTTCGTTCAGCCTCTGAATATATAAACGAAGAGTTTCTTTTTCTCTTCATCCTTCATCCATTTTTATTCCGGTGCAGTGTGAAAATCATCCAGAGTGGAACAATGAGACGGAGCCATGAGACGACCCGCAGCTGACTGATCACAACGAGTCCTGCTGCTGCTGGGGGGCGGTCGCTCCTCTGGGGGGCGGGGGGGGGGGGGGGGGGGGGTCGCTCCTCCTCCAGCTGCTTGGAGGAGGAGCGACCGCCCCCCCCCCCCCCCCCCCCCCCCCCCGCCCCCCCAGAATGCTGCGGTCGCTCCTCCTCCAGCGAGGAGGAGGAGCGAGGAGTAGGGGGGCGGGGCCTCACATTAGCTTCCTGCCAGGGCCTCCTCCACCTTCGCTGGAGCACTACCTCCTTAATTGACATAATAATGAGATGAACTGCGTTCTCGTCCTCGGCCCACAGAGTCCTGCGCTGTAAAGAAGTAGAAATCAGCCGTGTATTTACAAGCAATCAGCAGCTCGCCATCCAAGAGAACCTCTGAAAGACGCCCAGCTGTGCAGACTAATTGGTTCTGCTTTATTAGCCGCCTGTTATTAGTTGGAAGGGGACATTTTGATCCGGGGGGACGAGCTATTTGGACATTTTTCTCATTTTCAGTCAAACATTTAAATGAAAATCTCTTTGATACATACCGCTGCAGTGGAGCAGGTTATTCTCACACTACTGCGAGTTTATGTGAGTTAACATGAATATTTTGTCTCATATTCACCAACTGTGTCATTACAACTGTTCCTTGAAGAGACTGCAGTGCAAAGAGGCGGAGGTGGCAGACGTGGACGTTATTGCATCTTCACGAGAGAGAGCGACAAAGATATAAAATTGAATCATGTGCAAAGATATTAACAGGGTTTTAATTTGATAAGAAATCAGACACAGTTCAGTCTCACTTCATTGAAGGGACATTGTGTAATATTTTAGTCAGCATTTATGTACGCTATCATGGTATGTCATGACCTCTATAAAAATCTGACACATTCTCATCAATGAAGAGTTTTATATGTATTAATGCATGTGAGGCAAGCAGGGCAGCACCTGCAGCAGGTTTCCTTTGGGCAGAATATTAGGCTATTAATATTATATACTTAGAACATTTTCTGCTTTCTTTGTCTCCCTGACAGAAAATCAAATGTTACTGAAGTGAGGGCCGGGCCCTTGAGGAACAGGCTTCAACCATTGTCACAGTTTTTTCTTGATTTTATAAACCAAACAAGAAATCGATCAAGCGATAAAGCGGTGCTCAGATCGATCATTTGTTGCAGCTCTAAATAAAATAAAATCTCCTCCTGCTGCTGTGAAATGAAGCCAGTCCGCTCCTTCCTCCTCGCGCTGGACGTACGTTTGGGAGATGAAGTGGAGCAGGTATGAATTAGCCAGGGATAAATATGGGCTTTTATGAAGAACCAATCACGGCTGGACAGAGAGAAGTGACAGGTTGGCAGCTGCCGCCGCACGGCCACGCTGAAATATGGACGCCAGCAGATTGAGATTCATCAGGCGCGGCCGCCTCGCTCTCTGAAATCTATATTCAATTCTGGGAGCATCTGTCATGGCCGTGGCAGGCAGAGGCTGCTGGAGGAGAATCACTTAAGAGCGCTCTGACTGTAGGTAGAGGAGAAGGAGGAGGAGGAGGAGCTGCTCCTCTCTGTGTTTACAGCTGAACCCACAGGAAGAACGTTCCTCTGCCTGCTCCGGACCCCTGACTCTAGGGTTGGGGTGACCCTAGCCCTGACCCTGACTCTAGGGTTAGGGTGACCCTGACCCTAACCCTGACCCTGACTCTAGGGTTAAAGTGACCCTAACCCTGACCCTGACTCTAGGGTTAGGGTGACCCTGACCCTAACCCTGACCCTGACTCTAGGGTTAAGGTGACCCTAACCCTGACCCTGACTCTAGGGTTAGGGTGACCCTAACCCTGACTCTAGGGTTAAAGTGACCCTAACCCCTGACCCTGACTCTAGGGTTAAGGTGACCCTAACCCTGACCCTGACTCTAGGGTTAGGGTGACCCTGACCCTGACCCTGACCCTGACCCTGACTCTAGGGTTAGGGTGACCCCTGACCCTAACCCTGACCCTGACTCTAGGGTTAAGGTGACCCTAACCCTGACCCTGACTCTAGGGTTAGGGTGACCCTGACCCTAACCCTGACCCTGACCCTGACTCTAGGGTTAAGGTGACCCTAACCCTGACCCTGACTCTAGGGTTAGGGTGACCCTGACCCTGACCCTGACCCTGACTCTAGGGTTAGGGTGACCCTGACCCTGACCCTGACCCTGACTCTAGGGTTAAGGTGACCCTGACCCTGACTCTCGGGTAAAGATGACCTTGACCCTAACCTTGACCCTGACCCTAACCTGGACACAGACACACACACATAATGTCATCACTGTGTTGCTGTTGGTTTGGTTTCTTAACGGGACTGACTGGAAACCGTGCAGAGTCGTGCATGGCTGACCCTGACTGGCTGTAACTGGGAACACTGGAACCAGTGTACTGGACCGATCCACAGTCTGTGCTGTCTGTCACGTGCATGGGATGAAGGAGAGTACGAGCAGCTTTGGGGTAGAGCTAATGATTAAAAGGAAGCAACGAGCTAATTATCTATAGTGAGCCGGAGCAGAGAGGTCAGAGCTGAACCTGCAGGCTCAACCTTAGCTGGACTCCTCATTACTCCTCATTACTCCTCATTACTCCTCCTGGAGCTGAGGGAGCATGTGGCTGACCTCCATGGAGGGGTGGGTGGCCTCTACGACTGATTGGCCACCCCAGCTGTGCTCCTTCCTTGATTCTTTGTGACGTTTCGAAAATGTATTTGATAGAACCTGTGATGTCCAACTGCACCTGAAAGCACCACAGAGGTATAAGCTCAGAGCTGTGAGGGTGGGAGGGTTTTCAACTGGCCTCCACAGAGGTCACACACACACACACCATTCACACTCTATAAAGGTTAGGGAAACAGTGAAAACACCCAGCAGGTGCAAAGGAAGAGGAGAAGGAGGGGGAGGAGGAAGAGGAGAAGGAGGAGGAAGAGAAGAAGAAGGGGGAGGGGGAGAAAGAGCAGGAGCAGCAGAGGAATTAGAGGGTCCATCATCAGACAGACGCTGCAGCCTCCAGTCATTAATCTCCAGCAATGAAAGGAAACAGGAGCAGTTTGTAGCCTTCAGCTGTTTCCTTATGCATCACTTTAATGTGTTTATAAAATGTAAATATGTGTATCTTCCCTTTGAACATGAACATTTCATTCTTTATATTATGTAAATCACATCAGGCCCTGTAACATCTCCTTAGTTTACATATCTCTCATCAACTAAATAACCACAGACCCAGAGCTGGAACCCATGTGAACACATTCTGCTCTATTCTATTCTATTCTATTCTATTCTATTCTATTCTATTCTATTCTATTCTATCAATTTGACAGTTTGTGCTTTAACCAGCACTTCTTTCCTGCAATGACTGAATTTCAGAAATGTTACTTAAATCTGTTATTTATCATTTGCAGCTTAATGTGAAATCCTTTCTCCTGGTTGGATGACAGTTCATCACACTGTGCTGACCTGACTGTGAAGTTCAAGCTAAGCTCAATGTTTCTGTCAGATCTCCTCAAAGTGGGAAATGTTCAGACTGTTCTTTCATCTCAACCTGTTCTGCACAGATGAACAAACTAGAAACAAACTTCAGCTGTAAACACTGTCTGCAACATGCATGGAGCAGCAGGTGTTCAGGAGGTGTTCAGGAGGTGTTCAGGAAGTGTTCAAGAGGTGATCAGGAGGTGATCAGGAGGTGTTCAGGGGGTGTTCAGATGGTATTCAGGAGGGGTTCAGGAGGCGTTCAGGAGGTGATCAGGAGGTGTTCAGGAGATGATCAGGAGATGTTCAGGAGCAGTTCAGATGGTGTTCGGGAGGTGTTCAGGAGATGATCAGGAGGTGTTCAGGAGCTGTTCTGATGGTGTTCAGGAGCTGTTCTGATGGTGATCAGGAGGTGATCAGGAGGAGTTCAGGAGGTGTTCAGATGGTGTTTAGGAGGTGTTTAGGAGGTGATCAGGAGGTGATCAGGAGGTGACCAGATCAGTGAACGTCAGACGACCTGTCTGGACCTGCCAGACTGGTTGTCCTGCCAGTGGCTGCACACTGGTTCCAGTAAAGCTCTTTGAGTGGGCTGTGAACGATGAGGCGTGAAGCTGGTGGAGAACACTCCCTCCTGCTCCTACACACTCTGACGACCAGTACCAATGCTTCATTTGTTTTATGTTCCAAGCCCAACGCTCGGCGGCACAAATAGATTGTTCTCGCCCCCCATTACGTTCACACATTTCCACCCACAAACTCATCGTCTGCAGCTATTTAGGTCGAGTCCAAACTGGTGGAGGGAATATCAGCTCTGATTTGCATATTTCATATTTGGTGTGCAGCAGTTTTTACGAGCTCAGAGCGGAGTGGAAGTGGAGCGAGGGACATGCGTCTGTACTGAATGTTCCGGGAGGTGACGCCTGCAGCTTCTACAGGAACTTAATTGCAGCGTGTCAGTCAAAAAGAGGAGCAGATGTTTGCTCTGAAGTTTGTTTTTCCTCCAAACACTTATTTTAACAAATGACAGGACTCTAAAGAGCAGATTATCAGCAGCAGGCAACGACGCCGCAGCTCGACCAATCTCTGCTCACACCTTGTCCTGGCTGTCACTCATCCATACAGACAGGATGTGAAAATACAGAAGAGAGGAGAACCTAAAGAGGAGGTCAGATTAGCAAATCTGCCTGACAACAACAATTAATATGAGTTCTGCTGAAAACTCATCCACACTTCCTGTGTCCAGACACGTCCAGCTGGTAATGACCCCGAGCAGGCACACACACACACACACAGCCCAGACCCTGGGTGTTGATAGGTTTGTGGTGCATGGTTGTGAAGTCTTTCATTGTGTGTTTGTGTATGTATGTGTGTGTGTGTGTGTGTGTGTGTGTGTGTGTGTGTGTATGCGGGTTCTCAGCAGGTTCATCAGAGCATCATTTATAGATGTTGTGCAGATCGATCTCATGCCTGCTCTGCGTGTTATGGCCTGTGTGTGCATGTGTGTGTGTGTGTGTGTTTGAGGTCAGAGGTCGGGGATGTGGGAGACGATGAGGAGACGATGAGGACAGGATGAGGAGCCGACTGCCGACTGGCTCCGTCCGTCTGTCCTGCTAAGAGATGCTTTAGAGCAACTATCTGGAGCGAGGACTGAAGCAATGAAGTGTTATTAAAGTCGGAGCTGAATGTTTACTGTGGCCTGATCTCAGCGGCTGGAGGAAGGAGGAGCATCTCAATCAGTCATGGAGATGTTGAAACCTGGACATCTGGATGAAACTTGGAGAAACCTGTTAGATGCCTCTGGAACATGGCTCCTCTCCTGAGCATGTTTGGCTCCATTATGTTTTGAGTGTATGTAGAATGTGTCCCTGCCCTATCCCATAGTAACCCTGGTACCATGTGGTCCTGCTCCATCCCATAATAACCCTGGTACCATGTGGTCCTGCTCCATCCCATAATAACCCTGGTAGCATGTGGTCCTGCTCCATCCCATAATAACCCTGGTACCATGTGGTCCTGCTCCATCCTATAATAACCCTGGTACCATGTGGTCCTGCTCCATCCCATAATAACCCTGGTACCATGTGGTCCTGGTCCATCCCATAATAACCCTGGTACCATGTGGTCCTGGTCCTCCACTCTGAGGAAGATGGACGTCCAGAACATAGTTTTCTTAGATCTTTGAATCAGATGTAGAAACAGTTGAGTCTCCTCCTCTGTCCATCTGGTCTGAAGGGAACTGGTCATGTGACCCCTACGTCAGGTCACGTGACCTGGAGATGTGAACAAAGTGTTTCCATCACACTTTGAGATCAGCTTCTAGATGGACACGTGTGGAGGAGCAGCTCAGGAGAGGAGCTGTGTTGCAAGTGTTTTTGTTGTGATATTTAGTGTTCAGACCTTCAGTCTGACTGAACACCAACGAGAGCAGAACCAGTGAAGTCCAGTGAAGTGATGCTGCAGGAAGAGCTGCTGCTGAGCTGTGACGTGCTATCCTCCTCCTCCTCTACCCCTTTCCTCATGCTCCTCCTTCACCTCCTCCTCCTCTCCCCCTCCTTGTTGTTCTCCTCCTTCTCCCCCTCTCAGATTTAAATTCTGCAGGTTTCAGCCGCTAACGGTGTCGTAGGGTTAACCTTGATTTAATCAGTAATTAATTTCAAGCCTGTGTCTTAGACGTGATGAAAGATTCCAATGATTTCCAGGTGCAGAGAGTGCAGCTCGCTGAGAGGAGCAGCTCCTGGACTCAGGCTGCCTCTGATTGGCTCACTGCGCTCTAACGACGTCAGTGAGGACGGAGTCAGACACACCGTAGCAGCAGGTGAAGCACTGCTCTGCTCCATGCTAACCATGCTAGCCATGCTAACACTGGTATCATCGTATCAGCTGAATAATAAAGTAAAATGTTATGCAATGTATATTGTGTGTTACATAATGTAATATTGTATTCGCAAATTCTACTATAGATTTTGTTCAGTTGTTACATATTTAGTATTTATTGTTCTATTTACTTGTTCTACAATCAGTTAATAATTGTTAACAATGTTTAACTCATTGTGACATTTAGTGAAATTCTAAACAGATATAAATGGATCAGCTGATTCCAGCGGCTCCACTTACCAGGCTGCACATTAACAGCTCATCAATTTGATAGGGGCGGGGGGGGGCTAGTGTGTGTGTGTGTTTGTGTTTGTGTGTGTGTGTGTGTGTGTGTGTGTGTGTGTGCGTGTGTGTGTGTGCGTGTCTGTGAGAGGGCAAATGAAATGGAGAGACAGAAAACTGCATTATTGATCAGGCTGAAGGCAAAGTGTCTCGCTCACTGCACGGGATCAGGTGAACGTATAGGGTAATTAATCCACAGGCCTGAATAGAGGCAGAGCAACTGATCTGCACACACACACACACACACACACACACACACACACACACACACACACACACACACACACACACTCTTTGCTCCTCTCTTTGTTCAAACTTCATTCAGTGGCAAAGAAAATAGGTCGCTTGCTTGTAGGCAACACCGGTGCAAGGTGCCAGTGGGAGGACTGAACACACACACACACACACACACACACACACACACACACACACACACACACCACTCCCTCTGCATCTCTCTCTCTCTCCAGCTGGGTGTTTCCCTCCCTCGCTCGGAGCCGAGCAGGTGTCAGTTTGATTCTCTCTGAATCATCGACTGTAATTACACACTGCGACATCTCAGCTGCATCACAGGGTCTCCACCCAAACACAAACAGGAAGTACAAACGTAAAATGTTTCACTGCAACTACTCTGAGCAGGTCTGAAGCTGTCAATGTGAAGACGTGTGTGTAGGCGTGTTTCCATCAGCCCTGGAAAAGCACAAAACCATGGACCTCTCTAAAGACCTCTCAAACATCAGAGAGAGAAGAGACATGTCTGTCATGGGTTGCTCACATGTCACAGACCTGGAAGCAGCTACAGGCCTGTGTAGTCTGAGTGATTTGGAGAGAGGAGACGTCCAGGCTGGGACGGAGAGGAGACGTCCAGGCTGGGACGGAGAGGAGACGTCCAGGCTGGGACGGAGAGAGGAGACGTCCAGGCTGGGACGGAGAGAGGAGACCAGTGACCATGGCCTCGCTTATTAAAACACGACAAAGATTATTCCTTCTTTTAATAGAATAGAATCTGCCTTTAATCCTCCCACAGAGGGGAAACAAACAGGAAATGAGCTGGAACACAAAACATAATTTTCTGCATCTCCACTTCATGTAACATCATGTTGTTGCGTTGTTCTGATCCAACCTAACCTCAGCATCAAGGCTGATCTAGGCTGAGCTCCTCAGCTGGTTCTCTCCTCCACCTCTCCATCTCTTGACCAGGACCTGGGGCGTCTTCACTAAGACCATGAACCACTAACCTAGCCAGACTGATGGTTTTACACCTGCTGCAGAACTGAGCAGAACCACATCTGACCGTCACCATCCTCACCTCACCTGGGAACGTTTGGATTCTTCTTCTTCACTGCAGCTTTCCTCTCCCCGTTACTACGAGCTCAGCACGCTCATCCTAACAAACCTCCCTCCTCACATACCTCACATCATCACAGGCTGAGGGTGGTGACAGGCTGAGGGTTGTGACAGGCTGAGGGTAGTGACAGGCTGAGGGTAGTGACAGGCTGAGGGTTGTGACAGGCTGAGGGTTGTGACAGGCTGAGGGTAGTGACAGGCTGAGGGCTGTGACAGGCTGAGGGCTGTGACAGGCTGAGGGTAGTGACAGGCTGAGGGTTGTGACAGGCTGAGGGTTGTGACAGGCTGAGGGTAGTGACAGGCTGAGGGCTGTGACAGGCTGAGGGTTGTGACAGGCTGAGGGTAGTGACAGGCTGAGGGTTGTGACAGGCTGAGGAGAGACGAGGCAGGTTCGGTGTTTACAGTGAGTTAAGAAGCAGAGGGGGAGCAGACGGGCGAGTGTGGAAGAACAGATGTTCTCCCCCCTCTTTCACCTCCAACGCCTTGCTTTGAAACTGTTTCTTTCCACAGATTAAAAAAAGGATTTTTCTTCACTTCCTGATGAGTTTCAAAGAGTTTCTTGATCTTGACCCATGATGACATCTTCACATCTGGCATCTGGACGACGTGTCCTGGTTACACCTGTCAGCTCTTCAGACTCGACTCCTCAGCTCCATGAGACTCAGTTTACTCCCTGATGAAGGAGGGCCTTCTCCCCATGAGCCAGCTCCTCCTCAGACCGGCCTTCAATTAAATAGAAACCACACAGTGAAGCATCACTGAGGAGTTCTGAGGAGGAAAGCGGACTTTACTTTACTCCTGCTCCTATGGAAATATGAATGAAGGCAACATTTACATTTTCCTGATTTTGGGCTCACTTCAAGAAAAGCTCAGAAGTGTGCAGAATCCTAAAGGTCGGGAGAGGAGGCGTGGAGTGGAGCGGTCCCTCCCTCCCTCCCTCCCTCCGTCTCTCAG
>CM055195.1:691304-693804 GCA_029224185.1 Karalla daura
GTCTGGTCCTGGAGGACGAGTCCTCAGCCGGCTCCTCTCTGCACCCCCCAGGTAGCTTCCAGAACCACCTCTCACCTGCAGCTCGGTCCAGACTTTTAACAAACATCTCCGCTTCCTGAACACTCACATTTGGCCTATGGCACAGGGTGCTCATGTTGATTTTCCAACACTTTCCAACACATTAATCCTAATTACTGGAACGTTACATCATCATCACCATTAATTGGCTGGAGAACGGAGCACGGTTTGTTTTCCAGTCGCCTGATGGAGCAGAGAGAATGTGGCGGAGCTTTAGGAGCTCCTCCTGCAGCTGCAGGACATATTAGGAAGTGAGGCTGGTCTGAGCGGAGCAGCTGCTTTTATCTATTTCTCTTTTCTCTTCATTTCTTCATTTCTTCACACTCTGTGATGCCAGAGGACGGGTTCTGGACATTCTCGGAGCTTGTTGGGAACTTGTTGAGTGAAGGTGAGGAGCCCAGATTGTTCCAGACCTCCTGTGAAGCTCCACATGAGGTCCAGAGGAGAGAGGCAAGCACACAGGGTCTGGTTCCACCGGGGTCTGGTCTGGTTCCACCGGGTTCTGGTTCTGGTCTGGTTCCACCAGGCTGTGTGCGGCCTGCGGATCAGCTGCTCACAGCTGCAGGCCTCAAACACAATCATCTACAGGAACATGAAGATATCCAGCAGTGACTCTACTCACGTTATCACATCTGACAGGTTGACGTATAAAGACCATTAATCACTGGTTCAGTCGAACCTGAACATCTGGATCAACTGTTTCTACATCTGATTCAAAGATCTAAGAAAACTATGTTCTGGACGTCCATCTTCCTCAGAGTGGAGGACCAGGACCACATGGTACCAGGGTTATTATGGGATGGAGCAGGACCACATGGTACCAGGGTTATTATGGGATGGAGCAGGACCACATGGTACCAGGGTTATTATGGGATGGAGCAGGACCACATGGTACCAGGGTTGTTATGGGATGGAGCAAGCTTCAGCCTGATTTCTGTTTCATGTTTCAGTGGTGAGCTGTCAGGAGATGAGGTGTTCCCGATGTGAACGAGCTCAACAACTTCAACTTCAATCTGAATCTGTGTCTGCCCTGGACCTGGAACTGGACCTGGACCTGTACCTGTACCTGGACCTGTACCTGGACCTGTACCTGGACCTGTACCTCTCTCTTTTTTCTTTTGTGACGTCTCATGCAGCAACAGCGTTCTCTGGATTTGGATTTTAAACCAGTGCAGTTAGACGGACACACAGCTGCTGGAGAGAAGAGAGAGAATCAAAGGATCCATCACTGACCCCAATTTTCCGGGGCTGTTTCATAATTCAGTTTGATGTGAATACTCTTCTGTGGCCTTCCACAGCCCGGCTCCAGTTACCTCAGCATCACAGGCTCTGCTAATGAGAAGCAGAAGACAGAAACTCTTCCAGAGTCCTCGTCCCACACCACGTGAAGGACGCCCTCCTCTCTGATCTGAAAAATGGGAATCTGCAGCGACTCTGATGACTTCCTTCAAGAAGCTTCATCATGTGAAGCTCGGTGAAGGACCCTGGGAGGGAGCTGCTAATGTGCTAATGCTAATCTGCTCCTGGTCTGAAGATGGAGGAGCTCTCTCATGAATCATTCACACAGAGCGGCCACCGAGGTGCACCGCCACACATCAATAAATAATGTCACTCGACCAGAGTTTTCTTTCTGTTCTCTCTTTTTCAAACTGTCGAGATCTGAGTCGCTGCATCCTGGACACACACACACACACACACACACACACACACACACACTGCTGCAGCTGCTTCTCCTTTCTCTCCAGGTGTGTTTCCATCACTGCTGGAAATGTACAAACGCTCATCTGAGCAAAAACATCTCAGATGTCTCTGAAACAGTTCCTCTCATGTCCATCTAGAAGTTGATCACATAGAATGTTTCCAGGTTGAAAGGAGCAGGAAGGCGATACATGTCATCTTATTAGCTCATCTCTCATCTTATTATTCTGAACAAGGATGTCATTGAGCAACAACAGAACAAGAAAACAAACAAACAACAAATGAAGATGTTGCGTGGATGGAACACTGATCTGGTTGTTACATTTCTCAGTCGGTTGTTGAATGTGAATACGTTTGTGCAGTACTAGCTCTACTGTCTCTTTTAAGGTGGTATGTGCAACTTGGTGTTTGAAATGGCTTATGGAATTATGGGATGGAGCAGGAACAGACTTAACTAGAGTTAAGTAGAACTTAACAAGAACCCTCACCTGGACTTCCTGGAATTTGTAGAAATAGTTTTTTATTTTGAGAAAAACTGTGATATGGAAACATCATCATCAGCAGCATCTTGTTCCATATGTAATGTCAGAGTCTGGATTCACTGTTTGAAAGCATCATATGATGATCAATGTGATCAATCGTCTCCATGTCACGTGTTCTGCTTTTCTCCTCCTACGAAACCACAAACGTCGAGATCAAAGCTCGGAACGTCCCTCCAACACGA
>CM055195.1:698804-708804 GCA_029224185.1 Karalla daura
ATACACACACACACACACACACACACACACACACACACACACACACACACACACACACACACACTCCCACCTCTATAAATATAAATATAATAAACTAAACAGCAGCATTCAATGTTTTGTTTATTTTGTCATATTGTTGTTGACAACAACAACAACAACGGAGCAGTTTAGACTGTTAAACTAATCTTGTCTCTGTTTTACATTCTGTATTTGTATCAGTTATTCTATTTATTCTAGTTTTTATGAATATAGAAATATAATTATGTCCCTGAAGGTGAAGTGATGGAGATGGTGCTGCTGACTGAGCAGCGTCTGGATCAGAATCTAGATCTATGGCAGACAGATTCCTCGCTCACAGGGGAAGAACTGATTCACTTTTCTCACATTTGCAGATCGTACGTTTGGCCACAAGGGGCAGCACTATGGTGACGTCTGTGCTCCAGAACTGTTCGGCCCATCAATGTCAAACTGAAGCAACGGGGATTGTTCAGTCGTGCCTCTGGGCGTTCGGGGACAATGCCACTGCATTCAGAGCCGAATGCTCAGGTCGAGTTCCTGTCTTCTGTTTCTGGGGAATCTGGACGCGTCATTCCATTCAGACACATTCCTGAGTAAATGACAATAAAAGAATCTCAACAGATAAATGATAAAATAATCTGCAACTACTTGAATCATGCCTTAGTCCTCTGATCTCAGCTTCTGAACTGTGAATATTTTCATCTGGGACAAAAAAGCTGAACATTGATCTGATTTCACAACTAATCAAAACATCAGCAAAGTAATCGACGCATTAATCGAGTACAAACATGATTATTTGTTGCAGCTCTAGTTTCAGAGTCATATAAGAAGGATGCAGAGCATCTCTTGTTGGGAGTCTGGAGAGAATCTGCGTGGATTCACATTAGGTGAAACCTCTCCACTAAACAACAAACACAAACAGGAGAGAACAAACAAACGTCTCTGCTGCGAGTAAACAAGGAGACAAACACACCAGCAGGAAAACAACGAGCTGAACAGAGTGAGTATGACAACAAACACGTTGGCCAAATAATGTCAAATAGGCAGCGAGAGAAAGAAAGGGCAGGGAGCATCCAGGGGCGAGCCACACACACACACACACACACACACACACACACACACACACACACACACACACACACCGAACATAATTCACTTTTCATTCTGCCACTAATGCAAATAATGTGTCTCATACAAATTCCAGGCGTATAAACGCAGGAAACTGAAGGAAATGAATAAAAAAGAGAGAGAATAAATTGAGAACAGGGCGAAGCACAGAGCAGAACTTCAAATGGAGGAAAATCACAAATATCTGCAGTCGGGACGGATTAGAGTAAACACGTTGTAGAGAATTCCTAATGACTCGGCCGAGTCCTGTAAGCAGAGGGGCTCCCCCAGGGAGGAGAAACACGGCAAACTGAGACTTTTCTTCAGGAAATTACAAGTTTTAGTCCAACATCCAAAATAACGTGCGTCTGTACGGAGGTCCTGTCAGCATCATCTCACATCTCTGATGGCACTGACGTCTGGAACTCACCACTGGGACTAGACTAACCAGGGGACTAGACTAACCACTGGGACTAGACTAACCAGGGGACTAGACCAACCAGGGGACTAGACTAACCACTGGGACTAGACTAACCAGGGGACTAGACCAACCAGGGGACTAGACTAACCACTGGGACTAGACCAACCCGTGGGACTAGACTAACCACTGGGACTAGACTAACCCGGGGGACTAGACTAACCACTGGGACTAGACTAACCAGGGGACTAGACTAACCACTGGGACTAGACCAACCAGGGGACTAGACTAACCACTGGGACTAGACCAACCCGGGGGACTAGACCAACCAGGGGACTAAACCAACCAGGGGACTAAACTAACCACTGGGACTAGACTAACCAGGGGACTAAACTAACCACTGGGACTAGACTAACCAGGGGACTAGACTAACCACTGGGACTAGACTAACCAGGGGACTAGACCAACCCGGGGACTAAACTAACCACTGGGACTAGACTAACCAGGGGACTAGACTAACCACTGGGACTAGACCAACCAGGGGACGAAACTAACCACTGGGACTAGACCAACCAGGGGACTAAACTAACCACTGGGACTAGACTAACCACTGGGACTAGACCAACCAGGGGACTAAACTAACCACTGGGACTAGACTAACCAGGGGACTAGACTAACCACTGGGACTAGACTAACCAGGGGACTAGACTAACCACTGGGACTAGACTAACCAGGGGACTAAACTAACCACTGGGACTAGACTAACCAGGGGACTAGACCAACCCGGGGGACTAACCAGGGGGACTAAAGTGTCTGTCTCTCAGTGTCAGTGACTTGAGATGGGATAAATGGAAGTGACAGCTCAATCTGCTGATTGATTTCCTCGACACTAATGAGTCTGTTGCAGTTCTAACACTGAGGGTGGAGCGGGGCAGGTGATGCAACACTCAACCGCTTTTATTCTAGAATAATCATTTCTATTATCACCATTACTGTAACACGTAGTATTATTCCTTGTTTCTTCATCATTTTGGAGGCTGACGCACTACCTAGAGCACTACCTCACTGATCTCAGCTACGAGCCTCTTCAGTCTGAAGGTTTTTTAAAGAAGTCTTTTATGATGAGGAGTCCAGCTCGTTGTCATGGATACAGATCGTTATGTTTATTCTGCTTTATTATTATTTCACCTGAGTAGAACGTTGGATGTGAACCATCAAGGCTGTCTGCACCCAGCTGGCTCCAGGACTCCACTGGTAACACTGAAACTTCCATTTCAGTTCCATTCTTAGTTTTCTGCTCACAAACTCTGAGAACCAGAGACGCAGGAAATGAGAGAAATCCCTCATTAACAAAGCTAATTATCTGAATGATTATGAGCTCTAATGAGATACAAGAGTGGACCTATAAACACGACAGGTACACACTCTCACTCTCACTTTATATCATTTAGCCCCTGTTCAATGTCCTCTGGACTATTACTCTGACTAGCACTGTCATGTTATTGTTATTATCATTACTTGTAGTAGTTGTTTTTCTCAGCCATTTTTTTGTTTTTAAAAGCTTTTCAAGTCTTTGTTGTGCATCTTTGTGTGAGTAAAGTCCTGGAAGCTGGGTATCTGATGTTTAATGGCTGAGCCGTGGACAGAGGGGTGGTGTGAAGCTATCATCACATCATCACATCATCACAGCATCACAGCATCAGAACATTCTCACTCTGCGTGTAACGTTCAAAACAGACAAGACTCATTCACAGTCAACAGTTTCTTCTTCAGCCTGGAAATACTCGTCTCGCCTCTTGAACTTGTGTTCCAGGCACTCTGAGAGAAAGTGAATGAGGACAGGTTCATGTTTGGACCATCACAGTGAGCCCAGAGCCTCCAGCCTTCAGAGGCTAGGAGCTCATAAGCCTGCCCCCCTCCCAAAGCAGCCATTACCCCCCGCCTCTCATTTATCTGGGTATCCACATTAAACTGAACAAACACAAATTAAACCCAGGGGAAATATACGACAGCCAGTAACTGTGAAGTATTAATGCAGGTCATCTCAAAGACACTGTACCAGTCTCTAACAGGTCAAATAAATGACCTCCAAATGACCTATGACCTCTAAACTACTGCCCCGCCCCCTCCAGTCATCCGGTCCCTCAGCTAAAGCTTGTTCTCAGATTCTTGTGGAATAACTTTGACTCAGACGGGACTCGCTCAATGAATTGTGAGGAAACTATTGAAATAATCCCACAAAAAGAGAAGAACTCGAAGCTTGTTACGTGCTCTTTCAGCGCCGTGAATGTTCCAATCAAGGAGTGATTGCTTTCATATTCTCAGGCTGTCATTCGTAATAAACAGGCCGTCATGTGGCAGCTCCGGGGAAGATGAAAGAGGGTGTGGAACGTTCCGGAGCTCCACCTGGAAGCAGCCTGAGGACGGAGCAGGCCAGGCAGGTAAAACAGCGTTTACTGTGACTGTGTTTGATCTGAATCCAGCCATACAAAGCATTAAAGCTGAAGGACACAGCCAGGCTTCAATCTGGGGAACCGCTTCCACCACTCTTATTCCAGACGCTGCTGTTCCATCAAGGCCAGTTCTGAGTCACAGCTAAAATGTACGGATACAGTTTCTACAAGAGCCATCTGCAACTGAAATAACGAAATGAAGTCCTGATTATGGACTGATGATGGCACTTTTCATTCCACCCAGACAGCGACGGTCTGTTCTGGGTGGAACACAAACCGAGCGAAGCTGAACTGAAGCTCAGTGTCTTCAGCGTAGCTCGTCATGTTCCTGCTTCATCCGTGCCCCTCGTGTTCCATTCTGATATTACGGCTCTATGTGAAACCATCTGTGAGGGGTCGCTCATTCAAGATCGTCCTGAATGAGCAAAATGGTTCTCATCTGGCGACAAAGCTAAGAAAAAACTGCTTCTTTTTTGTTTTACAGACACAAATCATTCTTTCCCTTCAGGCTGTGTTAGATTCTGATAGATTCTGTTAGATTCTGATAGATTCTGTTAGATTCTGATAGATTCTGATAGATTCTGATAGATTCTGGAGAAATTTCATTCCGGTAGCAGGCTTGTAGACACTGGATTTTATTCATTTTTAAAGCCATTTATTTTAATGTTTCTGTGTTTCTCTTTCTGCTATTTCTGTTTTTACCATCCTAACCCTTGAATACCTTTCGTATCGGACTGATTAATTAATGAAACCGATTAGATATTCCTTTATTAATCACTTGTGGGTAACAGAGGAAGCTCCAGGCTGAGCAGATGTGAAGCTGCTGACTCCATACTGATCATGTCCAGCAGATGTTCTTCTCTCATCACCTTCACGTTCCAACATTTAAAACAGATTCTTTGTTGATGCAGTTACGACGTAATCGGCTGAGTTCAACACACAGGATTGAGCAGGGTCTGAGCGCCGCCACTGCAGCTGGCATTCTGTGTCAAATTAATCTGTGAGTTCTATTTCTAGTCCCAGTGTTTATGCCAAAGGCAGTATTTAAAAAAGGAATCTGGAGAGGATTTACCACGGAAAAAGTCTTTAAAATAGATTCAAATACACTGATGCAAGAAGCTCGGCAAGAAGTCCAAGTGTTCCATCAAATTACACGCGTGTGACGGGACGCTGGGGCTCGACTCACCCTCAGCCCGCCAAGTTCCTGCTGGGGCCACTGGGAGTCCTGCTGTTCCCCACTGGGAAGCACTGGGAACCAGTGAGAACACTGGGAACCAGCCAGTGGGAACCAGTGGCACCAGTAGGAACCACTGGGAATCAGTAGGAAACACTGGGAAGCAGTGGGAACCAGTAGGAACCAGTGGGAATCATTCTTCTTGTTCTTGATGTTTTGTAAATACAAATATTTGTGGATCCAGAGGCTGAGTAGTTTTCCAAAAATAAAGGTTTTGTTAAGTTTGAAAAAACAAAAAACCCAACAACAGCTGAATACATTCATATATACACTAATATATATGTAAATGACATACAGAGATAGTCCTGATAGTACTGTACATACATACAGTTAACATTCACTGGAGGTTCTGATCAAGAGGAAGTTCAAAGTGCACCATTTATAGCTTCAGCAACTACTTTTTTAGCTTGAATCCATAATGTACATTATCACATGAATATGCAAATGATCTGGGATGAATAAACAAAGGACTCCAGTCTGTGTAAACACATCAGCTGCTGCAGTTTAGCTGCATCCATGTGGAGCTCAGATATTCCGTGTAATTATTCCATGTTATAATTAGTGATTCAGCTTCAGCCTCTCAACACGTCAGCTGGAGCTTCAAGCCCTCGCTTCTCGCTCCCTCCTTTCCTAGACTCAGGCTGAGGTTTCCGAGCAGGATTCTGGATTGTTCTACCTAAAGCGTGTTGATCTATCGTCTCCAGCTCCGCAGCCGTTTCCCCCTCCGAGTGTAATCCTGAGAATGAATGTGGAGAGACTAAATTAAGGGAGCCAATTTGAAGCGGCACCACTCCACTGATAAGCCGAGGCACTGATCTGTGAGAGCACTCAGGCTCTGCTACATTATGACAATACGCAGGAATAAAGCAGATGAAAGGAACAGCCGGGCGGGAGCAGGAATCAGATGGCCGGAGCGAGAGGGAAAAACAATCTCCAGTCTAATTGTGTTATGGCTCAGGGCGGCACATCGTTCAGCACCGCATCCAGCCGACCGGTCGCTCTGCTCTCTGCGGCTCGTCCTGGCGCCTCGCTGCTGCTTTTATTATTTTTAGTCTTGAAAAAAGACAAAGTTGAAGGAGAAGCCGAGCCACAGAGTTCCTGCCACACACCAGAGGGGCTCAGTGGAGCAACGTAAAAATCCTACTGTCATAATACATCTTTTTAGGCTTTAACAATACCTTATACGTCTGGTATTATAACATGGAAATATCACATTTTGTCAAGATATGATTTTTCATGTTTAAAGTGTTAATTCTACATGAGCGCAAATCTTTGATAACGTGAAGTTACGTGATAACAGAATAATTCAAGTGTAACATGATTCACTCTGTTATAATGTAATGTAATTATATGATTTAACTAATAATATTTCATTATTACAGCTTTGATAGTCTGTTATATTGTAAAATTATTTCAAGATATGACATTTCAATATCAATAACTGATCAATAACTGTAGATTCTGTAGCTTCTATAATCTATAACCTCATCCACTGATCAATAACTGTAGAATCTCACCATCACCTTTAGAGCATCAAGTAGAAATTGAACTGAATGACACAAAAAAGCCGTATTCTTCAGCACGAGCATCACATCCTGTAATAACCTGATAATGTCCTGTAATAACCTGATAATGTCCTGTAATAACCTGATAATATCCTGTAATAACCTGATAATATCCTGTAGTAACATAATAATGTCCTGTAATAACCTGATAATGTCCTGTAATAACCTGATAATGTCCTGTAATAACCTGATAATGTCCTGTAATAACCTGATAATATCCTGTAATAACCTGATAATATCCTGTAGTAACATAATAATGTCCTGTAATAACCTGATAATGTCCTGTAATAACTGATAATATCCTGTAATAACCTGATAATGTCCTGTAATAACCTGATAATGTCCTGTAATAACCTGATAATATCCTGTAATAACATAATAATGTCCTGTAATAACCTGATAATGTCCTGTAATAACCTGATAATGTCCTGTAATAACCTGATAATATCCTGTAGTAACATAATAATGTCCTGTAATAACCTGATAATGTCCTGTAATAACCTGATAATATCCTGTAATAACATAATAATGTCCTGTAATAACCTGATAATGTCCTGTAATAATCTGATAATGTCCTGTAATAACCTGATAATGTCCTGTAATAACCTGATAATGTCCTGTAATAACCTGATAATATCCTGTAATAACATAATAATGTCCAATAAACATAAAATGTAAATGGTAACTCTGTGGGTCTGAGCGCTTTTTTCCAACCTGAGCAGGCGGATCAGGCCAGGACAGAGTCAGGCGTCTGAGGGTTAAGTCATTTTGTGAGGCGAGGTCTCGACACCCTGCCGGTCCGTGTCATCTCTGGCCTCTGGGAGTGACGTGTCAGTCTGATCCTCCTGGACGTCTCAGGACGTCTCGGGACGTCTCGGGACGTGGAGGACGGTGAGTCACGTACAGGCTACAGCCTCGTTACAGGGAGGAGGAGGACTCCTCGTTATGAGTCTACTCTTTAATTCTCCTGGTTCTCAAAATGCAGAAATGTGTTTGTTGAAAGCTGCTTGCTAGCTGCTCGTCATGTGTCAGCCACACTGAGGGGAGGAGAGACGAGCAGGACGATCCATTCTCATCATTCCCCAAAATAAAAATCATCCCTGCAAGCAGCCCCAGACGAGGAGGACAGACCCACAGTAACTCCAGGCTCAGTCTGTTTATCACACCTGCCTGGTGATGGATTCCAGAGCTGCACATCTAAACGAGGTGAAGATAGAGGATTCCAAAGGTGTTAATTATCTGAGATTTATTGTAAAGTTGCGGTAATCGGGCCTGGCGCTGTCAGAGCCCTGAACACTGGAGCAGATGGTGTAGCAACACCAGGCACGTGATCTCACAGAGGTGAAAAAACAAGTGACAAGCAGAGGAACGAAGCAGGAAATACACAGATCCAGACTGGCTGTGATTAGAGCTGCAGGCTAGGAACAGGGTGGGAAGGTCCTACCTCATCCTATACGGCCCTAACTGCATCGTTATGCATTGAAATCCAGCTGCTGCGCCTGCCTGGATCAGCTCGTTTTTCACTGTTTAGTATTTTTTAGTCTCTGACCTTTTCATCCAAACATGACGAAGAAACAGGGAGAAAAAAAGGCAACGTCCTCCACGATCAGAGGGAGATCTGGACGTATTGTGACGTACCTGCCGGGCTTCCCAATGTCAGACGTCCACACAGTGATGAAGGCAGCGAGTCCGCTCACAGGTCACTTACTCCAGGGTCTGAGAGGAGAACACAGAGGAGAACACAAATCAGAGCCGACGTGAGGGCTGAGCTCACCGCTGGAAACAACTCAGCCACCAATAACAGCCCAGAGATCCAGGAGGAACATCTAGGAGGAGGGAGCCAGCTCCAGCAGCCAGCAGAGCACAGGTCATTAAGCCTCCACATGAGGAGACCTCTAAACACACAGCTTCACCTCAGCTTTGACAAACAACCTCCACAGACCTTCGACCACATCACCACGTCAGGCCTAAAACAATCTGAGCTGCAAAGAATAGCTAATGCAGAGTCACTGCAGTTCATATGGGTTCAGATGAAGCTGAGCAGCATACAGCCTCATTCTCATAGACACTTCATGAAAAGTTGTGAGTGTGAAGCTGCTTAAGGTTTGGTTTCATGTCAGTGTCTCTGCTCCTGGTTCCTCCTCAGCCTCTGACTTCTCCTCAGCCTCTGGCTCCTCCTCTGGATCCTCCTCAGCCTCTGGATCCTCCTCAGTCTCTGGTTCCTCCTCATTCTCTGGTTCTTCCTCAGTCTTCCTCAGGCTGGATGTGGCTGAGTGTGATGTGATGTCAGTGAGAACCTCCTAATGACATTTGATGATGTGATATGATGTGAGATCAGCTGATCTCCTCTTCACTGCAGCTGGATTATGAAACTGTAAAAGCATGAGAAAATTAAGAGCTTCTTGAGACAGGAATGTCCTCCCTGTCTCAGGAAGTCTAATCTGCTCCTTCAGAAAAGACACTGTCTTCACACCACATCATCTGAAGCATCTCCTGCAGCCTGACTGAGCGTGAGGGAGGTGGCGGCGTGGAGGCGGGGGCTCTGGCTCCGCCCCCCACCCTCTGAGGAGCCTAATCCACTGCTGCAGGATTTGCGCTCCGTGTGACGGGGCTTAATTGGAGCGGAGCTGTAATGAGCGTCCCTGGAGGACTGGAGGGCTGTCTGCGGCTTAGGAACGGCCCAGGTAGCAGCAGGCTCAGACGCAGCTCCAACAGAACCTCTGATTCTGAAGCTTGTTCATTCTTTCCTTTCTGTTTTTTCTGCGGGCGTCCTTGGAGAGAAGTGAAGCAAAGTGAAAGTCTCCGGAGGAGAATTTGCCTGCAGGTCTCACAGCGTTCTGTTCTGAGTAATGGAGCGTTTACTTATTTATTTTTCCCCATTTGATCTTGTAACCTAGCATGTTTTTCTCTGTTTGCAGGAAAAGGATACAAAATTAAGGCTTAAAAAATAAACCTTCAATATCTGCTGAATATTAACACTATTGTCACTGGGTTCAGCATTTTAGTTCCAATAACATCACGAGAGAAATGTTGACCTTTGCTAAGGTCAAAGTCAAGCACTTTCAAACACTTTCAAGTCCATTTTACCCAAAATTCAAGCACTTCTAAACCCTTGAAAACATGAATGTTCAATGGTTTCAAACTCTTATCACACCCAGTATGATTAAACAGTGAAACAGCCTCAAGCAAAAACTCAAAATCGAGG
>CM055195.1:713804-763804 GCA_029224185.1 Karalla daura
ACCCTGCAGCCCTCCTCCTCTCTGTTCACATCTGATCCTCCTCTCTGTCCACCTCTGCTCCTCTCTGTCTACCCTGCAGCCCTCCTCCTCTCTGTCCACCTCTGCTCCTCCTCTCTGTCCACCTCTGATCCTCCTCTCTGTCCACCTCTGCTCCTCTGTGTCCACCCTGCAGCCCTCCTCCTCTCTGTCCACCTCTGCTCCTCTCTGTCCACCCTGCAGCCCTCCTCCTCTCTGTTCACATCTGATCCTCCTCTCTGTCCACCTCTGCTCCTCTCTGTCTACCCTGCAGCCCTCCTCCTCTCTGTCCACCTCTGCTCCTCCTCTCTGTCCACCTCTGATCCTCCTCTCTGTCCACCTCTGCTCCTCTGTGTCCACCCTGCAGCCCTCCTCCTCTCTGTCCACCTCTGCTCCTCTCTGTCCACCTCTGCTCCTCTCTGTCCACCCTGCAGCCCTCCTCCTCTCTGTCCACCTCTGCTCCTCTCTGTCCACCCTGCAGCTCTGCTCCTCTCCCTCCACTCTTGGCTCAGACTCATGTTCTGGCTCTGCTCTCTTCAGCCAAGATGGCAGAGAAACCAGCAGGATGCTTCAGTCCCAGAGATGGTGATGGACAGTTTTCCTGGCTGCCATGAAACTATTTGGAAAGAAGCAAATGACAGACTCTCCTCCCTCTGTCAGTTAAGGAGACTTGGTGTCCCTGTAACGTGGATGCAGCAGAGAGCGAGTCGCTCCTAACGTGACCTGAAGTCAAACTCCTCTGAAGCAGGAGAAACTGTGACAGCAGCAGCTTTGATGCCTTATAGTCTGGTTTCTACTGTGGCAGCAGGTCCTCTCTCTCTCTCTCTCTCTCTCTCTCTCTCACACACACACACACATACAGACACACACACACGCACACATACACACACACACACACACACACACACACACACACACACACACACACACACACACACACAGACAGACCCCTTTCCACCTGAAAGCTGCACTAACACATCAGGACAAAGATGCTGGAAACATTTGTTTAGGAACATGAGAGAATATTTTCACACGAATTCAAACCAAGCTATGAAATAAGGTTTGATTCATACCAGTGATATGAAAACAACTAATAGGTCACAGGTCCAGAGATAGAGTACCACAATACCACAGCCCTAATACCAGTAAGACCATTAAACTAACACTGGGACCATTAAACTACCTCCAGGAACACCATTAAACTACCAGTGTATGTGTATATGTGTGTGTGTGTGTGTGTGTGTGTGTGTGTGTGTGTGTGTGTGTGTGTGTGTGTTTCTGCCCTGGCCTCAGGGTTCCTCCCACAAGCACCAGCTCCACAGCAACACTAAGGACAGAAAATACATCAGAGAAGCGAGAAGACGTTTCAAAGTTGATTTCAGCTGAAATGAAAACAGGACTGATGGTCTGTTGGACATAAAGCATAAAAGCATAACTGTTTCAGATGGACAGAAGAAGAGGACGGTCCCATGGTCACAGTTCAGTCTCCATGATGAGAACCTCTCTGCTGTGAGCAGAACATGTCAGCTTATCCTTTGGTTCCTCCAGCTCCTTCACCTCCACAGCTCCTCCTCCACGTCCTCTGGACAGCTCCTGGTCTCTGCTCCGTTCAGGACTGTTCTTCCTCCCAGTAGATGTGGAAAACACTTTCCTGCAATGTAAGGCTCTGAATGACGTCTGCTGAGTGCAGGGTGGAAGTTTCCAGTTGCTGCTGTTTGTCTCATTTCTCTGTTCTATACGTACGCATTGTATTTTTGTTTGTTTGTTTGTTAGTCTCTCTCTGTCTTTGTCCTCTGACTGATATTGGTCCGCTATTGACTTTTATTTGCCAAAGTGTCCCAGCAGCGTTTTATTCTCAGGTTTTTGTGCAGAGAGAAACTGGGGCGAGGATGAGAGGCAGACAAAGCTGAGCCAGGTCGGAGTATTCAGGCAGACAGCACATCACCGCAGCCAGCCTGCAGCAGCCCCGAGCCCAGCTCCATTCCACGCTTTCTGCACCCAAACGTCTCCAGCGCCTGATTCCTCGACACGACTGGACCCATCGTTGGTTATAAAACCAGGAATCTGCAGGTGAGTGATGGAGAACGAGGCCGGAGAACACATCAGAGTCCATCAGGATCTTTAGAAGAACAACACTGAACACTAGGAGCTCTGGTTCCATCACAGCCTCAGAGACTGTTCTACTTCCTGTTTGTAGCTGTGGAATGTTACACCCTTTTCCTGCTCAAATCTGGCTCCTTTCATGCTGATCTGGCAACCACATGTAGGCTGCTCTCTGATTTGATGTCTGTCCTGCCACTCACATAAGTGATCACATGACTTCACGTGACCTAATGTGACTGTTCATGACTACATGTGGAGAGGAGATGGAGGAAAGGAGAGGAGATGAGGAGTAGGAGGAGAGGAGAGGAGAGGAGAGGAAAGGAAAGGAGAGGAGACGAGGAGGAGGAGGAGGAATAGGATAGGAGAGGATAGGAGAGGGGAGGAGAGAAACAGGAGCTGAACGATAGCATGATAGATTGGGAGGAGACTAGTATCAGGAGGAGACTAGTCTGCTCTTCGTCTCAGGAAGAAACTAGGAGAAGACTAGGAGGAGGAGACTGGGAGGAGACTAGTCTCAGGAGGAGACTAGGACCATTCCCTCTAGAGATACTTGATGACTCCTGGTGTCTTCTGGTGTCTCCGTGATGACCCCCTGGGGACTCCCTAGTGACTCCTGGTGACTCCTGGTGTCTCCTGGTGTCTCCTGGTGTCTCCTGGTGTCTCCTGGTGACTCCGTGATGACTCCCTGGTGACTCCTTGGTGACTCCCTAGTGACTCCTGGTGTCTCTTGGTGTTTCCTGGTGTCTCCTGGTGACTCCGCGGTGTCTCCTGGTGTCTCCTGGTGACTCTGTGATGACTCCCTGGTGACTCCCTGGTGACTCCTGGTGTCTCCTGGTGTCTCCTGGCGACTCTGTGATGACTCCCTGGTGACTCCTGGTGTCTCCTGGTGTCTCCGTGATGACTCCCTGGTGACTCCCTAGTGACTCCTGGTGACTCCTGGTGTCTCCTGGTGTCTCCTGGTGACTCCGCGGTGTCTCCTGGTGTTTCCTGGTGTCTCCTGGTGACTCTGTGATGACTCCCTGGTGACTCCCTGGTGACTCCTGGTGTCTCCTGGTGTCTCCTGGTGTCTCCTGGTGACTCTGTGATGACTCCCTGGTGACTCCTGGTGTCTCCTGGTGTCTCCTTGATGACTCCCTGGTGACTCCCTAGTGACTCCTGGTGACTCCTGGTGTCTCCTGGTGTCTCCGTGATGACCCCCTGGGGACTCCCTAGTGACTCCTGGTGTCTCCTGGTGACTCCGTGATGACTCCCTGGTGACTCCTTGGTGACTCCTTAGTGACTCCTGGTGTCTCTTGGTGTCTCCTGGTGTCTCCTGGTGACTCCGCGGTGTCTCCTGGTGTTTCCTGGTGTCTCCTGGTGACTCTGTGATGACTCCCTGGTGACTCCCTGGTGACTCCTGGTGTCTCCTGGTGTCTCTTGGTGACTCTGTGATGACTCCCTGGTGACTCCTGGTGTCTCCTTGATGACTCCCTAGTGACTCCTGGTGACTCCTGGTGTCTCCTGGTGTCTCCGTGATGACCCCCTGGGGACTCCCTAGTGACTCCTGGTGTCTCCTGGTGACTCCGTGATGACTCCCTGGTGACTCCTTGGTGACTCCTTAGTGACTCCTGGTGTCTCTTGGTGTCTCCTGGTGTCTCCTGGTGACTCCGCGGTGTCTCCTGGTGTTTCCTGGTGTCTCCTGGTGACTCTGTGATGACTCCCTGGTGACTCCCTGGTGACTCCTGGTGTCTCCTGGTGTCTCTTGGTGACTCTGTGATGACTCCCTGGTGACTCCTGGTGTCTCCTTGATGACTCCCTGGTGACTCCCTAGTGACTCCTGGTGTCTCCTGGTGTCTCCTGGTGTCTCCTGGTGATTCCTGTCAGATCTTTTCAGGAAGCATCCTCAGATCAATGTGAGCAACACTGAAGGACTGATGACGCTGATGGGAGGAGCCACGGCCCTCTGTAGGGTGATGGGCGGAGCCTCTGCAGGGTGATGGGCGGAGCCTCAGTGATGTCATGGGCGGAGCCTCAGTGGGGTGATGGGCCGAGCCTCTGCAGGGTGATGGGCAGGGCCTCAGCAGGGTGATGGGCGGGGCCTCAGCAGGGTGATGAGCGGGGCCTCAGCAGGGTGATGGGCGGGGCCTCAGCAGGGTGATGGGTGGGGCCTCAGCAGGTGATGGGCGGGGCCTCAGCAGGGTGATGGGCGGGGCCTCAGCAGGGTGATGGGTGGAGCCTCAGCAGAGTGATGGGCGGGCAGCAACTCCGGGACAAAACTAAAGCAGGGGCTCAGTGATTGACAGCGAGGATGAGCTTCACTCCAGTCCTAACAACAGAGCAGGACATAGATCGGTTCCTCCTCTTCATACAATGTTTCAAGTGTTCTCTTTACCAAAGTAGCAACAGTGACTCGTTACTGTATTTGACAGGTAAACAGGTCTGGAAATGATGATAGAGATGTTGAGTGTGAAACAGCCCTCCAAATGCCAGATTTTAAATCATAATTAGATCTAATCAACCCAGATGGTGAACTATCCACAGCCAGCGAAGCAGATTTACTGGTCAATTAAACGTACGACTACGGCTAAAAATATCTGGCAGAGGCTCAGTTCATCACTGAGAGGGAAGTAGAAAACAACACACAGAGCCTAAAGAAACCAGAAAATATTCACATTTAGAACTGTAAAATGCTAAACCTAAGGAACCTTAATCACTTAAATCTGCAAAAAAATACCATTGATCAAGAATTAAACCTCAGACCTGACTATTAAAACTGTTCCTACTACAAAGAGGCAAAAGCCTCCACATCACAAACCCCATAAAAATGTTCTACTTTTTTGCATAAATGTTTTAAATCATTGAATCAACTTCTGTATCAACCATGACTATAAAATACTAAACCAATGTCTGAACCCTTCATATGTCAGTGTTTTTGACCATATCATCGCCTAAAAAACACAATTTATGAATTCTGACTTTGAATTCTCTTTAAATGCTTAAATCAACTAATGAAGTCAATTCATTGATCCGTTGCTGCAGCGTTTACTGGATGCTCACAGCGCTGCATACTCTATAGCTCACAGCTCTACAGAGCTCAGCCAACACTCCGGTCCGGACCATTTGTTCCGTGAACATTATTCCTAAAAGCTTTCACCTGGTGCGATTTAGAGGACGACATGAGGGGGTGAAGCGTCTGTTCACTGCAGCTGCATCAAGCTACACGTGTTCATCAGGCTGACAGAGTCTGCAGACTGGACCCAGCTCTCACTGAACGCCTCCAAGAGGAGGAAGGAAACAGTCACTTCTGTCATGTTCTGACAGCAGCCTGTGTGTGTGTGTGTGTGTGTGTGTGTGTGTGTGTGTGTGTGTGTGAAGGAGCAGGAAGCAACAGCAGCTGTTAGATGAGGAGGTTACACATGCTCTTACATTCATCTATTGATACGATGAGAGTCATCACTGTAACCACGTAACCAAGGTTCACTTATCAATCGATTTGTCGTTCAGGTGAATTAATGATCCCTCCTGAATAAATGACGGATTTATGTATCGACGTTTCTCTCGACTTCACAACTAAAGCTGGAGACTACGTCTGCGTTGAGCTGCTGGACGACACAGGTCCAGCTCCTTAGATGAAGGCAGCATCTTCACGGTCAGCTGTCAGAAGCTTTAACAAGATGGAGAATTGATTGATCGAAAAAGCCTGAAGCACAAACGTGGCAGACAGATGGAAACTCCAGCGCAGCCGCGACACATTTTATCTTCATTCACTGACTGCGTTCCGTCCTGCAGTGCTGCTGCTGTGCTTACGTATGGCCCGCCCAGAGAGTGAGCAGAGAGCATCCCTCAGACGGCCCGACCTATCGTTTCATCTGCCGAGCAGTCTCGGTTTATCAGGTGTTAATTTGGAGACATTCCACAACTCATTGTCAACATTTCCCAGGGAAAGAGCAAAGCTGACAGTGACCCTGCTCCCCCTGGCTCCTCCAATGAGGAGCTGGAGGAGAAAGAGTTTGGAGCGTGCACAGTGGGTGGAGCCCCAGAGTTCAGGACGAGCCGTCCTGTCCCGCTCTCATGCGCCTGTCGGCTAAACGCTCCTGATACAACGCTCCACCCAGCCACCAGCCTGGCTCTCTGCGAGGCTGCTCCGTGCTTTGATGAGGAACGTGTCAGTGACCTGAGAAACTCGTCAGCCTGCACAGAGCTGCTGCTGCTCCCCTCCTGAGGACGGCTGGTTCCTCCACCTCCACCTCAGGATCTGAAGCCCTCAGACGCCTGCATGTGTCCGTCTCCTGAGGACCAGACTCTGATCATCTCTCCGTGTTTGCTCACACCAACAAACATCCACTGAGTTCCAGTGAAACTACAGTCACTTACATCACACACGTCCTGCCTGTTCATTCTGTGTATGGTTTCTAAAATCTGGAATCTGGAAAAAATTTGGATTTTAAGAATCACACCTGCTCCACAGCTGCACAGCTTCAGGCTGACCTGCTTGTTCGCTCCGCTGTTTGCTGAGGATGAAGAAGAGAAGTTCCAGTCTGTACCGAGCCCAGAAGCTCGGTTCACTTTCCGTGTTTGCTGATCTCCCAAATTCTTTTTTCATGTCATAAACAAACTTAATTCATCTTTTAAATGGAGAGGAAAGACTCCTAGGATGAGGAGAGTGTGAACAGGTCCATCAGTGGTTTAAGACTCTACTATCGGTCAGCTAACAAACACAAACGGAGCAGGAACTGCCTCAAAGGAAAACGCCTCAAATTCTGCTAAAGATGAAGGAACCAATCAGAGTTGCTCTGCCTCCAGTGACAGACGTGAGCTGCTCAGAGGTCCAGCAGGAGCTGCTGGTGACGTGGCTGTAATTAGCTGCTGTCTGTGACGCGCTCATTACCAGGAGCTAAACATCCGGAGCGTGGAGCTGGGGGCCGCTCATTAGCCGGAGCAGAAAGGACAGCACACGTAGCTAAACGCAGAGATCAGAGAGCTGCTCCGTGGACCTGCAGGGTCGTTAGCAGACCAAGCTTTGTTTACAGAGGAGAACGCTTCCTTCGAGACATCACCTCCTCCTCCAGTCCTCCTCCTCCTCCTCCTCCTGAAGCTGCTCTCTGGTTTCCACTCTTTTAGAACCTGTTTACATTTCATGCACCGTGTTGTTCACATACCAACCACCCTGTCTCCAGACGCAGCCGACACTAGGCCTTCTGCTTCCATCCCTTTATTTCTACACATCTACTGGTGAGTATTCTGCCTCTGTCATTCATGTGTCTAAAGACAGATTCCTCTGCTGGTTTCACTGGGTCATATTAACTCAACCTCACGCAGCGGCTCTGACTAATTCCTGCAGCCCAGCTGTCCACACTCAGCCTCCCTCTCCTCCTCTCCAGCTCCTCCTCTCAGACATAATGAAGCCAGTGCAACGATGGGGGAGCATCCAGGCACATATTCAGTCTGCAGTGTTCAGTTCCATACTCCACATTCACCTCAGAGTGACACAAACGATCACTGTTGCAGCCGGTGCTGATCAATGGGTTTGATTGGCTGGTTTGTTAAGTGAAACAAAAGCAGTGAAAGTGGTTAAGCCCTGTGTCAGAAAGGCCAAGATCAGGTGGTCGAGGGTTAGGGTTCGGAGAGAGCTGAGATCAGACAATTTAGACTTATTTTCCTTATTCTTAAAATGTTTTAAATGATTCTATTGAAAATTGAAATCCCTGCGGATCTGGGATGAATAAAGGCAGACTCTATTCAAATTATTCAAATTGTTAAAAAACATTAAAATTGTCATTTCATTAGTTGATTAATCACACAAATTGTTGTAGCTCCATTTCTCCATTTCAGAGTGATGTCTCATCAGATCCTCGATCAGAGACGAGCTAACGTAGCTTCACCTCTGCTCAGGCTGTCAGAGGAGCCGAGGAGGAGGAGGAGGAGGAGGAGGAGGAGGAGGAGTCGTTCCAGCGACTGCTCCCATTCATCTGAGCTCTCTATCTAATTGACTTCCTGCACAGCAACAGTATCGATTGCTGTGTTGTTTCCATTTTGTTGCAGCTCTGTTTCCAGTAGCCACCTCCGCCGTCCCCGCTCTGATGACCCCACTCCCACCAGACGGTGCTCAGCCTGTCACCTCCTGCCACCTCCTTCATATGGAGGAGATCCAACAGTGAGCCTGGAGCCTGCACTGCTGCTCTGAAACATCTGACACCTAGAGGATCATTCCTCCTGATCCATGTTAACATAGAAGCTGTGAGCTCTGGTTCTATCAGAGCCAGAGTCAGTCATCCTGTTTGTGGCTGTTACACTCTGTTCCTCAGATCTGGCTCCTTTCATGCTGATCTGGCAACCACACATAGCCTGAGCTCTGATTGGCTGACTCTCCTGTCACCCGCAGGAATGATCACATGACTCTGTGACGTCACATGATCTTACATCACTAACCGGACGTTACCTGCCCCTGGGCAACAATAAAAACAACGTTTCGGCTGCTACCAGCCGCCCTCAGTACAGGTGTCACAGGAAGTTGTTTTACTGGATCTTTTGTTCTCATCATGTCTCATCATGTCAGCTGAGGAGCTGTGCCTGGGGCTGAGCCCCGACAATGAGAGGAGGACCATGAGAGGAGCACCCATGGAGCGACTTGGCTCGGCTCCGGGGACCATCGCTCAGACATGGATCCGGGTGGGAAGGAGACGCTGAAGCTGCAGCGTTCTAACCAGATGTTCCTCAACATCTGGTTAGAACGTTCAACTGTCCAGGAAGCATGTCTCCATCCAGATCACACCCTATGTTAGTGATCAGGCTGCATGGTTTATATGGAGATATATACGGGTATATATTATATACACAAAGCCTTGCACTTCTCTTTTAAAGCCAGATTTATTTATCTGATATTTTACTTTATTTCCCTCACCTCAGAGATGCGTTTCTTAACAAACTCGACTTCTTCATTTGGCGTCATATGGTGTCTCTCTATCTCAACTATTAAAGTGTGAATAGAGTTTTTATTTTCAGGCATTCAAAGACCTTTTAGTAGTTAAAGTTTTAGACCAAATAATGAAAACTGATTCATCGAGGACATGAACGAGGCATTCATCGTTTGTTGCAGCTGTAAAATAAATTCCCTCATATTCCCTTATGTGTGTGTGTGTGTGTGTGTGTGTGTGTGTGTGTGTGTGTGTGTGTGTGTAACTGTTCTGTCAACTCCAACATGTGCACCAAATTGAGGCCGCTGTCCGTCAGGCTGCTGACAGATCTCTACAATATGCTTCAATTAACTGAAACTTCCCCAACGGATGTTTTCACATTTCCTGCTGGTCTGTGGTTCACAGCCGAGGATGTTGAGGAGGACGAGGAGAGAAGGATTAATCCTGCTCCTGAATATTCAGAGAGCTTCGCCGCCTCTCTCCTGGAACACTGGGCTGTCAATCACTGCGTCTCAGCCTCCTGACGGCCTGGGAGCGGGAACGCCGCCCAGCCGGGCCGCAGATCGCCGAGCCAGGCAGTGATAAAAGCCTCACAGATCAGTCACGACAAACGGCCCGAAATCTATCAACCCACAGTTCAGACGAGCGCTAGCGGAGTTAGGCGAGGTGAGTGATACAGTAATGACAGAGCGAGACGAGCCAATAGGAACGCAGCACTGCAGCACTTCCTGTCTCACAGAGGAAGTGGTGCTCCGTCAGGACAAAGTCCTGCTCTCAGTCTGTCCTCTCGTCTCAAGCACTCAGCTGTCCTGGCTGGACACTAGAGCTGCTGCAACCACATCCACCAGAATCAACTGATACTCAGCAGCCATTTGGATAACTGATGAATTGGTTCAGTAGAGACAGAAGCATATCAACAGCATATCAACAGTCTGTCAACAGAGACAGACAGACAGACAGACAGACAGACAGACAGACAGACAGACAGACAGACAGACAGACAGACAGACAGACAGACAGACAGACAGACAGACAGACAGACAGACAGACAGACGGAGCTGGAGGCAGGATCCTAGCTGATCCCAGCTTCAGATTTATTAAAACAGGTTCCAGGCACCGTCACACACTTTCTATTTCAATTTCTAGGAGTCAAAGCTGAGAACATGCAGACTGCAACAACCCCGACTTTGATCTCTGTACTCAAACTGTACAACTACGAAGGTTCCCATCGACTCTCATATAGTCTGTAAAATCCACTTTGATAACAGAGAGGAGTTCCCTCCGATCACCGTGCACTACCAGCACGGGCGAGGCAGCTTACTCTGCAGACGTGGGATTACAGGTTCCACTATAAACTGCTGCAGAAGTGAAGAGAGTAGGTTTATCTGAGCAGCTTCCGTTACAGCCACCAATAAGACATGGAATTTTAAACAGTGAACAGACAAAGTCAGTCTTATTTGACACCTTCAGAGTAGAGCAGAGTACACCTGGAACCGCCAGCTGCAGTACAGGCTGACGGAGCGTTTCCCAGTGCCTGCCGCAGGGCTCCTCTCCAGACAATACCATGAGAAGCTGCTTCCTTATGGCCCATGCATATGTATGTAATGTTTGTAATGGAGCCTGGCCTGGGCCGCTCCTTCCTCCCTCACTGAGACTGATCAGAGACGTTTGGATGCACGTGACAGCACAGATATTTCACATGTGATTTGAGTTTTTTTTCTGAGCTGAAGATGAATTATTCCTTCACACCTCTGTTCGGCGGTCCAGACTCAGCGTTTCATACGTCTTCCAAGACTCACAAGCTGCCAGCAGAGCTCCGGCTGCTATCGATCAGACTTTACAGCTCTCACAGCTTCAGCAGCTCTGGGGCGAGGAGGACGGCGTGGCGGCCCTCAGGTTTTTATACTGGACGCTCATAAAACCTGAGGGGAGATCTCCGGCCTGTCTGGGAGCAGATCTATTGGCAGTCACCCTAGAGCAACCAGCTCCTTTAAGCCTGACAGCGTCTCCACAGGACATTGACAGGACATGGTGAGACGAGGACGTCCCTGGGTCTGGACGGAGGAGCTGCTCTCACCACGAGAAGCTCCAGAGCTGCGCTGATGATATGATCCCGGGTCTGTGTCCCGTCCTCAAACCAAAGCATGTGCAGTCTAACTGAGGCCCCGAGGCCCCGAGGCCCCGAGGCCCCGAGGCCGGAGGCCTGAGGCCCCAGCCTCCCTCTTCTCCCTCCACAGCACGTCTGCAGTGCTACGTCAGGACAGGTACATGTTGATATCAGGAATCACACATCGACGGCTGCTACAGTCCAGCAACAGAGGGCTGCCAGCTCTTCCTCACGTCTTTCTGCGAGTTGTTTTTTAATCTGTTCTGATGGCAGCTTCACAATAGCTGTGGAGAACAGCGTGTTCCTCACAGAGCCGCCCACAGACTTAACTGCGATCGCCTCACCTGTGGGCGAGTTTATAGAACCAGAGGGGAAGATGCCAGAAGCTCTTCCTCAATCATGTGGGAGCTCCCACGCTGCCTCCTCCCAACAAAACAGCATGACGAGCTTCAGAGCTGCTTCTCTGGGTCTGGCTGACCTGTGTGTGTGTGTGTGTGTGTGTGCGTGCGTGTGTGAGCGTGTGTGTGTGCGTGTTCAGAGCAGGAGGAATATTCATGGCATCACGACAACACGTGGTTATCAGAATCTTTATCCAGTGAAGCATGAAGCCCTGCTGCTGGCCGGAGGGACACGTTTAGTCATTCTAATGGAGACAGAGCAGATTAACTCACCACACTGGGACACGGCCGAGGAACATGTCTGCTGCTACGTGCCTGCACGGATTCAGCCTGGAACAGGGAGAGGAGTTCTCTGTTAGGACACACAGTAATGACTTCACTTATTCACTGCGACAGACACATCAGAATCATCCGGAACGTCAGAGCCGGGAAGCTTGTGGCACCACGCTCCACGTCACATTAGAGGGGAGCCTGGGCCGGCTCGGCCCTCCGGACCTCCCACAGCTACGTGTCCACAGCCACCAAGCTGTGGACCGCTCCACGTATGTTCACAGAGAAGCCAGACTGTCCGACCACTACGAAGACAACGACTGAAACCTCATAAACACAAAAACAGACTTGAAGCATCTGTAAGAGGAAACCATGCAAAATAAATGTTTCAGATTTGATAAAGTTGCTTGTTTTAGATCTTTAGTGTCATTTTTGACCCGGAGGACGAGAGGTTGGAGCAGAAAGAGTTAAAGCCAACCCGTCTCCAGTTTGTTCAACCTGAGTCAGAACACAATGTTCTAGCAGTGTCTGCTCACTCTCAACACATTCAAACTCATCTTTATACATTTATTTATTTATTTATTTCCTGTCTCTACGTCTGCTATAGTTGATGAGACTGTATTTGAAGTGAGCAGGAAAAATAACAAGTAGAGAAAACCTGGCTGCTCTGAGCCTGCGGTGAACTAATGAGATCTGTGGCTGCTTCAGGGTGAGGAGCTCCGAGGAGCAGCGTGAGGAGCTCCGAGGAGCAGCAGGGACGATGACGAGTCAAACCGCCGCGGGACGTCCCCCGTCTAATGACTGCATCCTGCCTTCTGATTGGCTGCTGCCACCTCCATCTGGACCTACTACTACATCCTGTCTGCTCCAATCACGCTGCTCCAGGAAGCAGTCAGGTGAGGGGCAATGGACAGCGATCCTCCTTCTGCTGAGAGAGGAGCAACCACCTGGACCCAGAGGAGGAGGAGGAGGAGGAGGAGGAGGAGGGGGAGGAGGAGGAGACACCGCTGGGATGATATCTTGAGAATGCTATGGTCAGCAGAACTCTCACAGTGAAATGAGACACTGCCAACACACACACACACACAGAGGAACACACTCACACACACACACACACACACACACACACACACACACACACACACATACACCATATTGGCCCTTGCCTGAAAACAACCTGCTGAGAGCTGCTAAATTACCCCTGCACTCATACTGTACAGTACGTGACTGTGTGTTCACCTGCTACTGTCTGTGTGTGTGTGTGTGGGTGTGTGTGTGCAGCACATTTTCGTGACGTTCCTGGTTTATTACTTTGCTCTCTGGTCATCCTCAGATCTTCACCTTTCCACTCCCTCCTCTCCGTAACTGCTTCAACCCGAGCTGTGGTTCCATCACAGTTTTTCACAACGTGTAATAAAATGAGGATAAAGAAAAACTGATGCTTCCTTCCACTGAATTCTACCATATTCCCATGATAATGTCTCTGGCTCCATCCCATAATAACCTTGTTACCATGTGGTCCTGCTCCATCCCATAATAACCCTGGTGCCATGTGGTCCTGCTCCATCCCATAACAACCCTGGTACCATGTGGTCCTGCTCCATCCCATAATAACCCTGGTACCATGTGGTCCTGCTCCATCCCATAATAACCCTGGTACCATGTGGTCCTGGTCCTCCACTCTGAGGAAGATGGACGTCCAGAACATAGTTTTCTTAGATCTTTGAATCAGATGTAGAAACAGTTGAGTCTCCTCTTCTGTCCATCTGGTCTGAAGGGAACTGGTCATGTGACCCCTACGTCAGGTCACGTGACCTGGAGATGTGAACAAAGTGTTTCCATCACACTTTGAGATCAGCTTCTAGATGGACACGTGTGGAGGAGCAGCTCAGGAGAGGAGCTGTATTCAAAGATATCTCAGAGGTTAACAGACCCAAAGTCTTCCATATGGAGGTCTTAAAGACATGCAGAACAATCACTGAGCTACAGCATCAATTATGAAATATTATATTATATTATATTATATTATATTACATTATATGTCAAATTAAACAGAAGTTGGCCCGCAGCCTGAAAACCATGTTTTTATGACCCAAACACAGTCCAAACACTAGTACTCGAATGAACAACTAAACATCAAACTTCGTGGAGCATCTCTGTGTGGACCCGTCACCATATTTCTGGCTCATACACTACTGTACACAATGCAAAACACATCAGCTACCACTCATTTGAAAGAGCCATCTACAAAGACTGGATCATACCTAGCACTAGCAGCTAGCATGCAGCTAGCTAGCAGCTAGCAGAAGCAGGGTAGAGAGAGGAGACAAAACACAGCCAACAGACACAGCTGGTCAAAACCAGTTAGTGCTGTGTTCTACTCCTAACATTCCAGTAGTCTCCGGGCGGCTTTAGGAACCGAGGGAAGCATTAAAGTGCTGCACACAACAGCCTGATGTCATGCTGGGATACTGGTACTGGGATTCTACAGATTCAATCTAATTCACATGTCTATAGCTTTATTCTATTGCCTCCAAGGAGTTGAACAAGGTGTCATTCATTGAAGTTTACCAATCAGTGGCAGATATAAAGTGTACAGGTGACCAGAGAGAGAGAGAGAGAGAGAGAGAGAGAGGCCAAACAAGGCACAAACAAGCTTCTTCCGGCCTTGGCAGTGTTGGAACTGCTGGAGACCGAAAGACCAGTCACTTTGGAGGCCTCGCTTTAGATGTCTGCGCTAACACCTCTCTGTTTTTGTCCTGCCACACTTGATCAAAATCAACCACTGCAGAGACATGTCCACATATTGTACTGTGATTTAAAAGAGGTTCAGAGCTTTAGTAGCAACAAGGGATACTCACCCTAAAAGTGCTTTTTTAGGCAACACAAAACATTTAATTTGCTGTGTGCCATCTTCATTTACTATTCACCAGGAACACATATAGTGAAAATTACACATCTCATCATCCTCAAAATGTTCCCTTTCCAATGACACCAAAGGTATTGAAATAAACCTTGGAGTAACATAGATATGCTCATTTCATCATGGATATACATTTTGAGAAAAGGCCTAGAAAATAGGCTTGGTTTTGAAAAGGTGCCTCAGTGGAGCTGCTCATCTCCAGGTTGATACAGATGTTCATGTTTTATCATTATTATGTTTTGTCTTCTAGGTGTGATGGGTGGAAACAGCAGGAAACATGATTTCCAGGATTTCCAGATGTTTGCAGGTGTTGACCAGACCAGAAGCAGAGTCCTCGCACTGTCGTTATTTCAGGCTGAGCTGCAGAGACTTTCTTTGCTCGTCCGAACAGACGCTCGGCTTTACATAGCTCCCTCAATGACACGTTTCACACATAAAGAGCTTCAGAATAAGCCTCAGTGCAGCAGCCCGGGTCCTCCTCCTCCTGGCAGTGGAAACGCTGCTTCCAGCTCCAGTTCCACCTGCCAGCAGCACCAGCTCGCTGCCTCCCCCTGCTAGCTGCTCGTTATTCACTCACTGGAAGTTGTTTTGCGCCATGTCACTGATCAGACGGTAATTCGATGTGCTCTCTGTGAATTTATCCCACACTTGAGCTTGTGGTTGAACGACGACAATAATAAAAAACACTTTTGGTTCTTGAATGACTTTAAAGCAGAAAGGAGTTGCGTCTCGAGCAGAAACAATCACAACATCACTCAGAGTTAACATTCAGAATGCTGAATCACAAAGACTTTGAGAGATGAGGATGTGGTTTTTCTGTTCAGATAAAAGCTGACAGTTTTCAGAGAGAGATATCAGAGTAACTTTTCCAAATTAGAAGTATGAGACATGGTCGATAGGAAGTCAATACTTTCAATCGTCCATATCTTCACAGACGAGAGCGGCTAGTGACAAGAGTTCTGAAGCAGAACGAACTGTAACACTAAAAACAGATAAAAACACTAACAAATAATGAAATAATGCATTCACACACCTTTCAATCTGCAGTTAACTCACACATTGCACAATTTATACTTTCTACCTTTGTATGGTTGTGTTTAGTGTCATTCCTGCAGCTGGGACGAAGCTTTTCCTGGTTTTGTTATTTCATGTGGAGCGACTTGAACGAAGCTTCGTCATGTTGCGTGAGTTTAACGTCAGACCGACAAACCACTGTTTGATCAGGAGTCTGACACAGGTATGTCTGTTTCATCTGCCCCACCTGTTCTGAAGCCATCTGTCATGTTCAAACTAAACCAAACACATACAAAAAAAGTTCTGACATCATCAAACCTCAAGTGTGAGTAACATTTACACTTGAAAAAATATGGATTTGATTTATATTGTAATATTTATCCATGTGGATGGACATATTCTCCTGATCTATGTCAGTTTTCTAGATGTTTCTGAGAGTGTGATATCTCTAGGAATCTGGACGTTTCTTCTGAACGTGTGATGAACTTAACGTTTATTTTGCTTCAGCTCGCCTGTCCTGAGTTGAGCTCCAAGTTCTCCCTGGGTCTGATCCAAGCAGTAAAACAAGAACTTGTCCTTTATTCCTCTTATAAAACTACAATGAGACACAGAAACAAAGTTCTTGTTTGGCTGCGTGTCGGGGTCATTATCGGTCTTAAAACATGAACGCTGCGTGCTGGAGGAGCAGGGAGCAGGGAGCTCCTCTGATCCTGACCGTTCCGTCACAGCGTTCAGCCTCCCTCCATCCTCCAGCTCCTCATCCACAGATACTAAGAAGAATCACCACAAAAAACATAGATTCATAAATTCACATTTCTCCGCCGCCCGATTGCATTCATTTTCATAATTTCTGCGGCGTTTCCCTGAAGGCAGCCGGCTCTAAATAATTGATGGGCCTGAAAGCTCTTTGGCTCTGAGAGCGAAGCCGAGAACTCCCCCAGGAAACCACAAGCACCAGCGGCTTTGAAATCAGGGGAAGAGGCGAGCGCAGCTAGAATCAGGACTGTGTTTTGTTCGAGCCAAACTCACGATGCACAAGAGTTTTATTACGACGCCGACGCCTCTCAGGCAGACTTCAAAGAGCCGCCCGGCCGCGGTTTATCAAGACAATAAAAAGATGCACAAATAGTTAAGACGGGTTTCAAAGAGAATCTCAAATGTTTCCTGGCAGAACTGTTATGTAAGTATCCAGGATCTGGTTTAATTCACTGGACCCTCATACTGATGCACTTTCACTGACAAAAGAAACAGAAGACTTGGTTCTAATGTGCTGTGATGGTATTTGATATGGTTGTTATAAAGAATCAAAAGTGAATGGAACCGTTAGCAGTCTAAGCAACAACAATGCCATAAACAGCTGATTATAATTACTCATTTCATTCAGGTTGATAGTTTACATGTAGATGAATAATAATAGACAACATCAACAGAAACATCCTCTGTTTAGGTTTCACTGTTCAGGCTACACACTAGAAATTAAATAATCATCTTCTCAAGCAACATCTAGAAATATAAAGTCGTTTCTGATTCATTCAGTCTGCGATTGGCCACAGACAGACAGGGACGGATGATTCTGGCTGGATGGCCTGTTAACTCAACGAGAGGTTTAACTTGAGAATGTAGATGAGAGGAAATGAAACAAATGTTTGGTATTATATGAAACCAAATAGAACTTTTAGAATAATGGTTTCTACTCAGTCGTTTATCAGATTAAGAGCTGTGCATCTTCCTCAAACCTGAACAACTCTGCTCCGCTTGTTTCGACAGGACCAGGAGGTAGAAGCGGCTCAACAGAAGTATCTGCAGCAGTAAACAGTGCCGCCTTTCCCTCTGGGACGTCGGAGCAGACTTTTGGGAGGGTTTACCTCTCCTGAATCACAATGTAAGCCATGGTACAAAGCTGCACATCACAGAGTGGAGACGGATTCAGGCAGAACGAGAACATGCACAGGACATCTGCAGGCCCTGCTTCCCATGGAGGCTGGACCAGCTCAGCAGGAGCTTCCACTGAACCCAGCTCCTGCTAGGAGACTAACTGATCCTCACTGTGTGAGCTCATCCTGCACTCAGGACCAGGAAGTGACCTTTGACCTGGTCTCTACGAGAGGCAGGGATTACCACTGGCTCACCGTGCTAACACTAGAGCACCGTGCTAACCACTGGAGCACCATGCTAACCACTGGAACAGCATGCTAACCACTGGAACAGCATGCTAACCACTGGAACACCATGCTAACCACTGGAATACCATGCTAACCACTGGAGCACCGTGCTAGCCACTGGAACACCGTGCTAACCACTGGAACACCATGCTAACCACTGGCTCCATCCTAGACTGTTGGAGAACAGCCATGTTGGTTATACCAGAGTAGCTTAGCATCTTTTAGTTTAGAAAGTGTGCTGTCTGTTTTGATTCTCACTCTATCTATCTATCTATCTATCTATCTATCTATCTATCTATCTATCTATCTATCTATCTATCTATCTATCTATCTGTCTGTCTGTCTGTCTGTCTGTCTGTCTGTCTGTCTGTCTGTCTGTCTGTCTGTCTGTCTGTCTATCTATCTATCTATCTATCTATCTATCCATCCATCCATCCATCCATCCATCCATCCATCCATCCATCCATCCATCCATCTATCTATCTATCTATCTATCTATCTATCTATCTATCCGTCTATCCGTCCATCCGTCCGTCCGTCCGTCCATCCATCCATCCATCCATCCATCCATCTATCTATCCATCTATCTATCTATCTCTCTGTCTATCTATCTATCTGTCTGTCTGTGTCTGTCCGTCCGTCCGTCCGTCCGTCCGTCCGTCCGTCCGTCTGTCCGTCCGTCCATCCATCCATCCATCCATCCATCCATCCATCCATCCATCCATCTATCTATCTATCTATCTATCTATCTATCCATCTACCCATCTATCCCATGCTGTCTCATGAAGCTGCTGGACTGGACTGAGGAGCAGCTGTGGTCGACCTGCCCACATCACATCCAGTCCTGATCTATTGTTACCACTCACATACTGTTCTGTTTCTGTTCTCAGCATGAGTCCACCTCTGACTATATGATCTGAGCAGGTGTGTGTGTGTCTGCGTGGATGTTTCTCCACAGTCAGACTAACTGATCCCAGGTCAGAGCAGAGAGGCTGATCTCATCTGATCTGGGATCTAAGACTATATGCCTTGTTGTGATTCTCATCAAATCATGACTGTGCTGCGTCCCTGCTGCGCTCTGGTAAAATCAATGCTGACTCTAAGTATTTATCAGGTGAATCACTTTTTATTTATTCACCTCCAATGTTCTTCTATCTTCAGCTTTGACACGTAAACCGTCGGCTTTCATGCAGCTTTGTGGGAATGAATACACTACTAATAGTTCCTTAGGGATGAATCAACCACACATTTGAAGTGTGCCACTGACTCATTCTGTAATCTGGACACAAACAGTTTCACCAGAAAGCAGCGTAATAAGATTCCTGAGGATCCGTTGGAGGATCTCAGTCCTGCAGAGACGTGATTCATGATCCTCCTCCTGATGTGCGACCGGCTGAAGCGTGGATATTATAACGTTTGAAATCAATTTATCAAACTGTCTGGGCTGGATGTACCATGTAAGAGGATCATTCAACGTATACATGTTTCTCAAATGAACGTCTGAGACGAGGCCGCGTAGACACGGCCGTCCCGACGCAGCCGGAGCGTGAAGTCTAATCACAGCCATCGTATGCTGAGACAACACGCTGTAAATGATTGTGTTTCCCATTTTCCTTTGTGAAGATCTTTCATTTTAATGAGATTCATTGGACGCAATTTCAAATGAAAACTCTAATCTTCCAAAAAGGCATCGCTTGTATCGACCGCAGCTATTACTTAGGAAAATAACCATTAAACACGTCAAGCTTCCCCACAGTGTTAATCTACTTAATTTCCATTGAAGTCATTTTCATAACTTCAGAGAGCTCCATATCAAACAAAAGCCAAACAGACATTATCTGAATTCACACCCCAATTAATACGTCTCAGAAACTCACTGAAGCGTCTCTGTTCTCTGAGTGGACATGGTGTCCAGTGAAGACCTGAGGCCCTCAGGGTCTCCAGCTTCTTCTCTGAGCTCCAGCTCTTTGTCTCCATTGTTTCCAGCGGCTTCTGAGTTACACAAGACGAGTGAACGCCAACCTCAAAGCTCCAAAAGCATAAACACACTGACACAGACCGTCAGGTGAGACACACCTGAGGAACTCACACTGAGGGAAACAGGAAGTGGAGGATGACGAGACAATAAAACAGGAAGTGAAGAGCCGAGAGACCGGATTGTGACTCGGGTCAGATCAGGTTAAAACTTTCCTCCTCTTATGTTTCTGTCAGTTTGCATGCCTGATTTATTGATTTACCACACACAATTATCAATATTATTACATTTCAATCCCTCTGTCAGTGTAAATCTTTTTGTGTCTCTGTGTAGAACTTTTAGGTCTGACATGCGGCGCTTCAATGAAGCTGCCTCTCCTGAAAGTTGAATTTTCCTTTTGAAGGAAATCAAGAATGAAAAACATATTTTCACTTTGGCTTTGGTGAACACCGGCAGTCTGGACCTGGCCACTGATGCTGAACATACCATGCTCTCCTGCTCTCCTGCTGCTCCTAAACATACCATGATCTCAGAGCTACAGTATGTAACTACGTACCTATAATCCAATAACAGAGAGAAAAACCTCTCTGCAGATGTTCCTGTCCCCACGTCCTGTCTCAACACAACCTTTCAGCACTTTGTATTTGTATGTCTGAGAGTTTTCAATGAAGAGCAGACTGAGCAAACAGCTGCAGCCAACATCAGCCGAGCAGAGAGGTGCTGGCGATGGCCGAGGACAGCCCAACAACAAGGAGCGGCCTCGACGTGTGTGGATGGATCCCTGCGGGAGGGATGAGTCATGGAGTCATGAAATAGTGCCGACTCAGGTTCCTGACAAACGTCGAGAGGTCACACCATGAACACAGTCTTCTCTCTGACGGTTCCTCGATTCTCTGGCTTTATCTGGACGCTGATGAAAGCTTCATTGCAGGTTTTTTTTTGGTGGCGAGCAAAACAAATGTTCTGAAAACATAAACGTGACATTACGTGGGTGTTTGGGGCGAGCAGACCTGTTAGCTGTGCAACCATAGATCAGAGGAGGAGCGTGGAGCCGCTGGCAGGAAGCTGGATTGCCTCATCCATATGCAGCTGTCACTGCGTGTGTGTCGCCATAACTCAGACACACAGAGAAACCTGCACGCCGCACGGCTTCCAGAGCAGAGCTGCAGTAATCAGGTCAGAGCACAAAGAAGAACTCATAACGGAGCAGGAACACACAGTAAACGACTGGGATGAAGGCTGAGGTCCAGCTCTGCAGCACGCTCTGAGATCTGACTGGCTTCCCTCACCGCCTGCTTCTCTGAGGGTCTCGTCCAGACACGAAACAGAAGCTTTTCTCCAAAGTGATTCAGATCTGAGTGAAGTTACGTATGAGAGATCAGCCATAAATTCAGCGTCAACAATTGGAGAGCTCTCTGGAGAGCTGCACGTAATGAATCCCACTTCCTTCCTGTTTCCAGTTGGTTCTAGACTGAGAACACGCTCCTGAATATTAGATTCTGCTGGTGGATCCAATGAATCTCACGCTGGGCACCTGTAATGAGCGATTCTGGAGTTCAGATGAAGAGAGTTCTGAACTCGCAGGGTTCTGGAGGATTTTACATCATGAGAGAAACGGTTAGAGGCCATTAATGTGCTCCGTAGCTGAACCTGTGTCTGTCTGTGGCTGAGTGAGAGTGAGAGACATCCCCTGCAAGCCATTTATTTTGACTGACTCAGAGTTTTATCCACAGACTGTATAGTAACGACGGACGAGGTCCCTGGTCTGAACAGTGGCACCAACAGGAAGTGACTTTACCTGCAGTACCACTGAGGTCCACTAGGGCTCCAACACACACCCAGCCAAAACCCATCATCTCAATCATAAAAATGCATACACATTGTTTCACCCATAACCGTTTCCTCATAGCAGAGTGTGATGTGGAGGTCACAATTCCATCATTAATAATAAACTACAGTGTAAAAAAAGAATGAATATGAGCGTGTCCATTTGATTGACACGTCTGAATGTCTGATGAAGAGTGTTTGACAGGTGACCCTCACAGAGGACTGGGGGGGGGGGGGGGGGGGGCACGCTAACGTTCTGCTGCTTGCTGGTAGCGCTCTGGACCTAGCGCTCTGGGCTAGTTAGCGTGTGTGCTGGCTCCTCTGAGCAGCAGAGCTAACGGTGCGTGCAGCTCCTAATGCTCTACAGTATGTACACGTGAATGAATAAACCATGTCCACCATGACTGGCTGTGCTTCGACCAGGAACACGACGTGCACAGATCAAACCGCAGAGTTCACAGGTTCAGAGACAAAACGATGCATCCACAGCTTCAACATGCAGCAGCTGACGCGGTGAGAGAGCGTCAGGGTGGAGGCTGCAGCCACCCAACACCGACACGGAGCAGCAACGATACCGGACACAACATCTCTCTGCCTTGCTAATTAAGGTTTCCTGAAACGTAATGCGACGTATTGTCTGCAGCTTAGAGATGTTGCCACTTGCAGTATTTTTAGCTCTGCTCTGCACAGTAACCATATAAATACGCAAGAATGATGTGAGTAAATTTGCTTAAACCGCTTTTCAGGGTGAGAGAGAGCATCTTGTCTTATTTTGCCCGTACCTTTACACAGGGAGCCTTATCTCTCCACTGCAGTATTTTCTTTTTTTGTTCTCCTGATGTCACGCTACTATTCATCCCCAATCTGCCTCTGTTCCCAACAACAAATCACCGTTTGGCTCTTTTTGTCTCCAGGACAAACCAACTGTCTGTTTCTTATTCAGCTCTTTGCCCCATTGTCCTCGCTCGCTCATTGTCTTTGCCGCCGTCTGCCCCTCGTTATTTATGGAACAGGAAAAACTGCAGGAGAGCGGAGAAAGTGGCCCGGAGCGGCTCCGAGCCCTCAGCCAAGCCGTCCAATCACTGCCAAGAGATTAGGGAGCGACCTGGACGGAGCCAGGAAGCTTCCTGTCACCCTGCACCTGCAGCCTGATGAAGGCACCACGTCCTGCACTCACACAGCCCGGAAGAAGTGATGCAGCTGTTGAGATGTAATGAGAGGTAGATTCCAGGACCATTCTGGGGCTGAGACACGAGTCGCTTTCCTCATCTATTACCTCACACTCACTGATAGCATGTGTAACTATCAGGCCTTCTTTTCTGAAGAAAAAGAACTACTTCTTGTTGTGGAAAACTAAAGAGTGAATGTGTTTCTCCTTCTCACATCCTCATTTATATTATATCATGGGGGGCATGAGAAATTAAGACAGATTTTGTGGATGGAAACTATTTCTGTTCTTTCCATGTAGAAATATTTACATTCTTTTAAAATACATTTCCATCATATATTCCATCTCCTGATGTCTGCTCTACGGTGATAAAGCCCGCTGGCCTCTCGTTCTCCATCATACGTGTAAACAGCTTTAAACTCACACGTTGTGGAATAATTGATGGAGCTGGTGAGGAATAATGAGATTTAGATTCGAGGACCGTTCTGCGGCTTTGAGACGTCTCAACACAGTGATGAGATGAATAGTTTCCTTCAGGGATGAATTTCTCCCTCTAATATCCTCATTTATATTATAACTTTATAACAATCATGAAGAACATTTTTTCAGGAAATAAAACAGATTTTTCTGGTGGAAAAAAAACAAACAAATACATTACAATGAAGTGTGTTTCCATCATATTTCCATCTCCTGACAGCCGATCTATTTTGATAAAGGCCACTTGGCCTCTCGTGTCCTCTCATGCGTCTCATTCCTGAGCTCAAGCAGCTTTAAGCTCACACGTGGTGGAATAATTGATCGAGCTGTTGAGGTGTAATGAGATTTATATTCCAGGACCATTCTGAGGCTTCCAGACGTCTCAACACAGTGATGGGATTAATAGGTTCCTTCAGGGACGTATTTCTCATCTTTTACCCATTTTCTCACGTCCTCCTCTACACTGTATGTAACAATCAGGTAGGAAATGTCACATTCTCCAAAGAACTGAGACCTGAGAACTGAGTTTTGTGGTGTAAAATAAAACATAAATGTCAAACATCATCATCTTCTCCATCCCATTATGTCTGTTCTGCTATGATAAAGACTGCTGGCCTCTCCTGTCTCATTCACATCACATCACTCAGTTACTCAGATACTCAGTTACTCAGTTACTCAGTTACTCAGATACTCAGTTACTCAGATACTCAGTTACTCAGTTACTCAGTTACTCAGATACTCAGTTACTCAGATACTCAGTTACTCAGTTACTCAGATACTCAGTTACTCAGTTACTCAGTTAAAGAACAAAAGTCCAGAGTGAAGAGGAGGAAGGAGGAAGAGGAAGAGGAGGAGAAGGAGAAGAGGAGGAGGTACAGGAAGAGGAGGAGGAGGAGAAGGAGAAGAGGAGGAGGTACAGGAAGAGGAGGAAGAAGAGGAGGAGGAGGAGAAGAGGGGGAGGTAGAGGAAGAGGAGGAAGAAGAGGAGGAGGTAGAGGAAGAGGAGGAAGAAGAGGAGGAGGAGCTAGAGGAAGAGGAGGAGGAGAAGAGGAGGAGGTAGAGGAAAAGGAGGAGGAGGAGGAGGAGGAGGAGGAGGAGGAGGAGGAGGAGGAGGGTCTTGGGGAATGTTTCACTCTGATGGGTCTGAAGCAGTCATGATTACGTCCTGGAATAATTAACGGAGCAGCTGAGATCTGAAGAACAACACGTCTGGAGACATGATTTAAACTCTTACACAGAATAAAAAAATAGTAATAAAATGTATAAAATTAAATATAATTAATAATTAATAATAATTAATTAATACAAATATAAATGAATTAAAATGAGACCTGGAAATGTTCAAACAAAGACTGTATTCACTGTCCAATTCAATCTGAGTAGCTATATTAAAATAATAAAAAGCTAAACTAAAATATATAAATTAGATGAATAGTTTTACCTCATTTGTTCCATTTACTTTGACAATGAGGTTTAAAAGATGTTTTCTCAGGAAGTGAACCAGATGTTGTGGAGGACTCCAGCTTCTCCAGCCTCTCTGGAGGTCAGAGCTTCAGACTGCACGGCTTGGTCAACCAGAAAACCAATTACCATGAAGATCAGCTGGTGGCTCCACACCGAGGCAGCTGAATACAAAGGAGGCTGAAGACTGGGGGAACTGGAAACCAGTTCACTGAGTCTGAGCTGCAGGGGCGTAATAACCCACGAGTGAGAGGGTGGAACATCTGAGCAGCCTCAGCTGAGGACATCTGATCACCATAGAGCTCCAGTACAGGTCCAGACCATGAAGAAACACACAGAGCAAGGAGAGGAAAGGGTTAGGGAGAGAGAGAGAGAGAGAGAGAGAGAGAGAGAGAGAGAGAGAGAGAGAGAGAGGGAGAAGAGAGGGAGAACTGGAGAGAGAGGGAGAACCGGAGAGAGAGGGAGAGAGAGAGGGAGAGAGAGGGAGAGGAGAGACCTAGGCCTTGAATGTGTTATATATGGGCTGTGTGTGTGAGTGAGAGAGTGTAGAAAATAGCATTAAGTGGATAACAACAACAATAATAACAAAGACAATAATAGAATGCTCCATAGAATAGAATGCACCTCTGCAGGTGGAGCAGTGTGTTCTAGAAGCTTCTCTCTGCAGGTGGAGCAGTGTGTTCTAGAAGCTTCTCTCTGCAGGTGGAGCAGTGTGTTCTGAAAGCTTCTCTCTGCAGGTGGAGCAGTGTGTTCTAGAAGCTTCTGTGCGGGTGGAGCAGCTCTGAGCAGCTCCATCACTCTCCTCTCAGGGAGCCATTAGAGGTCCAGGCTGCAGCAGGAGGCGTTTATTGAGCTGCTGCTCGGCTAATTAGAGCTCTGTTGTTCCCGTGCTGCCGACATGTTTCGGCTCGTAGCCGTGACTGAGTGAACACGTGGCCGAGCAGCTCACACACACACACACACACACACACACACACACACACACACACACACACACACACACACACACACACACACACACACACACACCTGAGAGTCACATCGTCTGATGTCAGAACTGCACCAGAAGCTGATTTCAGATCCTGCTACAAACATGTTCCGTCTAAAACAATGAATAGATTTCTAAGTAATTCAGAGTAAGTGGTTCTAAAATAAAGGAGGGCTGACAATAACAGAGTGCATTCTTATATTGATTTGTGTCTACAGTTTATTTTCTAAATTGATTCTATTTTAATATCACTTTGGATCGTCTTTGAATGGTGGTTTCTGGGCCTGGAACATAAATCTGGAAGCTGAACTATTTTGTGAAAAATGAACATGCTGTTGGAGAGTAAAGTCTGTGTTCTTCTCAGGAGCTTATGAAGGTTTGAAGAGCTAGAAAGCAGATGTGTGAGCTGGAGGTTGATGGTTCCTCTGCTGCTGCTGCTCATCCACCCGTCCTGCAGGCCCAGCCTGGCCGCGGGTGGAGGAACACGTCAGGCTGGCACTCCACCTCCAGGAGCCTCCGCTCCACCCTCAGCTTCTGCTTTAATGACCATCAGTGACAGCAGAGGGAGGCAATCAATCACAACACGAAGAGGCAGAGAAAATAAAAACTCTGCTGGTGATTATGTGTGTGGACACAAACACAGAGCGGCTCTAATCTCCCTGATATCCCAACCTGACTGGAGGAGGAGCACAATGTGACCTTCACACTCTGCTCCTCATCTGATGCTAATCACAAGTTTCATTATGAGAACACACAGACGGCCCGTCTCATTGGTGAGACGAGATGCCACCTGAACTGTGATGATGCAGGATAAAAATAGTGAGAGAGATGTCTCCTGGAGTCTGTTTTTAGGTCAGGATCCAGTAGGTTCAGCGACATGTGAGCGTGTCGCTGGGAGCAGCTCAGTGATTCACACGCTGCATGCTAACTCACATTCACGTTGCTACGGGACCTTTAATCAGCTTTATAACACAGAATTGTTCAAACTCTTATTTTCTCCTCTTCCTCTGAATCCTCTAATGATCAGGTTCAGTGTAAATAATTAAATTTAATACAACACAGTATTTATTATTTTGGAACCTACATGTGAAATAAAGATGTGAAACATAGCATCTGCTGGAACACTGAGTTCAGTGAGCGGCTTTTACATTTTCATACATGTTTAAAGGAAGAGGAAAGGAAAGCTCTGATGAAATGGGAGAGTTTCATGTATGGCTCAGTAGTAATTGTTGCCTTCAGGCTCTAAACTCAGAGCGGAAGTCTCAGGAAATCCAATCACGAAACACAGTGATTTAACTCTGGTTCAAGCTCTGAAGGAGAGAGAGGTGACGATCAGATCCAACACATAATGAAGCTTTGATTCTGTTTTCTATATGTTTTAGATTAGATTTGATTATATTATTAGAGGCGGTGCCTGCATGTTCTCCCAGGAAGTTCAGTGGAGACGTCTCTGGATGGATGGACCACACCTCAGCCTGATGCCATGGAGAGCTCTATGTGTAGAGCTGTGTGTGTAAAGCTCTATGTGTAGAGCTCTATGTGTAGAGCTGTGTGTGTAGAGCTGTGTGTGTAGAGGTCTATGTGTAGAGCTGTGTGTGTAGAGGTCTATGTGTAGAGCTGTGTGTGTAGAGCTGTGTGTGTAGAGCTCTATGTGTAGAGCTCTATGTGTAAAGCTCTATGTGTAAAGCTCTATGTGTAGAGCTGTGTGTGTAGAGCTGTGTGTGTAGAGCTCTATGTGTAGAGGTCTATGTGTAGAGCTGTGTGTGTAGAGCTCTATGTGTAGAGGTCTATGTGTAGAGCTCTGTGTGTAGAGCTCTATGTGTAGAGCTGTGTGTGTAGAGCTGTGTGTGTAGAGCTGTGTGTAGAGCTGTGTGTGTAGAGCTCTATGTGTAGAGGTCTATGTGTAGAGCTCTGTGTGTAGAGCTCTATGTGTAGAGCTGTGTGTGTAGAGCTGTGTGTGTAGAGCTCTATGTGTAGAGCTCTATGTGTAGAGGTCTATGTGTAGAGCTCTATGTGTAGAGCTGTGTGTGTAGAGCTCTATGTGTAGAGCTGTGTGTGTAGAGCTCTATGTGTAGAGCTCTATGTGTAGAGGTCAATGTGTAGAGCTGTGTGTGTAGAGCTCTATGTGTAGAGCTGTGTGTGTAGAGCTCTATGTGTAGAGCTGTGTGTGTAGAGCTCTATGTGTAGAGCTCTATGTGTAGAGCTGTGTGTGTAGAGGTCTATGTGTAGAGCTGTGTGTGTAGAGCTGTGTATGTAGAGCTGCGTATGTACAGCTATGTATCTAGAGCGGTCTATGTACAGTTGTAAATGTAAATGACCGTGCATATGTACTCTGTTTGTTTCTGCTCTGTGTCCTGCAGAGAACAGTGCGTGTGCATCACAAACAAATAGCATAAAAGCCTGAAAAGCTTCTTAAGTGAGAATACTTTCATGCGGAGCTGGAAGCATGACAGAGAACATTACAGGAGTTTAACGCCGCTCCTTCCTTTTATTGAAATGACAGAAAATACCAAACAACTGTTCTTCCCTGAAAGCTCCTTTCAAAGTGTCATTAACGCCGCTCCCTCCACTCTGACTCTGCCATCAAAGCTTTCCAGCAATTTCTCTCCATTTTCTCTGGTGTGTGTGTGTGTTCTGGTTGCTTCTATCTCTGGAGCCTGGAGCACTCAGCGGCTCCTCCAAGACAAGGAAGCGGTTGCATTAGCTGATTGATTTCTGTAAAGACCTGCAGCTCCGATGGCCAATCAGGAGCAAACAGCCACTCTCTGTAAACTCCAGTTTAAATATCGTCCCATTATCGACAAATCAAATCATCGTCTCCGCTCGCTGCTCTAATCAATGCAGGAAATCTTTGGCCTAATTGGATGCAAAGAATATTACGTTCTGCTTTCTCAGAGTCTCTTGCTGATTATGAACTGAGGTCGTTTCTTTACTTTTTAATTACAAGTACATCATAGACTCAACTGCAGCAAACGTGGAAGCTTTAGAGGAAGACGTGACCTCGAGGGAGAAAATACACAAACACTGGAGCGTTGTGTTGTGTCGCACACACAGACTTCATCATGGTGTAGAAACTCCTCCATGTCCAGATATGGAGAGATGAAGTGAAATGCAGTCACTGCAAAACAGACTTTATTCCTTGTTACACTAATGTCATAGAATAACATAGTGAGGTAGCACTTTATAATAACTCCATATTGAGCATCTATTAAGCATTATTTAACACATTTGTTTATTATTAGCAAACTGTTTAGTCCATCCTATAGCCATTAGTTATGTGATGAACACAAAAGCATCACATTTGTGTTTGTGAAAATCAAAGTCAAGAGAATGATTGTCTTTTATTCCAATATAATTTAATGAATATTATTTTGGGAAAAGTATCCCGAATAGTTTTTCCATTTCAAAGTGTTTTCCTCCAGGGTGAAAGCTGTAATGTTTACCCCAGGCCAGCAGGGGGCAGAGCTCGTGAACCTGACACGTTTTCCCGTCTCTCTCCTGCGTAACAGGAAACCTTGAAAGGAGGAATGAACGCTGCTGACATGTCTGAGATGTTAGTGGATCGTGTAGCCAGGAAACCTTTGTTTGAGCCTGTTTGTGGCACCGGGCACCTGGTAATGGAGAGCAAGGCCGCTCAACCCACACCTCCCAACTCATACTCACCTGAGTACTGCTTGAGAAGCTCAACATGTGGTTAGCTTGCCATGTTAGCTCCCCACCATTAGCTAACCATGCTCAGTGAGTGGCTGGTTAAAAAGAGATTTGTCATTTTGAGTGAGTGTGATTGGAAGAGTTCTGAGTGTGATATGCAGTACTACTACTAAGGTGTTAATATTAATAGAAAAATGCTGTGTAAAACACTAAGAAGAGTAGTGTAAGTGGACATTCTTCTGGTGAAGAGAGATTTATTTTGACTTTTGTGTCGACATGGACACTGAAGTTCATTGTATATGTTAAAAAGACATGGAGTAAGTCATATGTGAACCATTACAAGAGTAAAGAGTATTTGCTGAAGAAAGTAGCTAGTGACCCTGGTCCAGGTCAAGGTGCCATCGTCACCGTAGCCGTCACATCTACACGCTGTGAATGTAGTGTACAGCAGACAGTCTAAACTAACCTTCAGAAGAACATGTTGGTAGGTAGGTGAAGGTAGTCATGTGGTAAACACCCTCTGCTTAACCTATTCTAACTAACGCGCTGTCACGCCTAGCAGCTGATCGATACTGGGAGCTAACCCCATTAACAAAGGAATAAGAATTTGGTAAATTTGGGTGTATAACATGACACTTTTAACTATGAATAGTTGAGTATTGATGAATTAGTAATGATTAACTAATGACTAAAGACATTAATAAAGTATTTACAAAGGATTACATCATGAGAAAAATGAAGAGGTAAGTGTGTACAAATGATTAACCAAGGTGTTAACCGATGCTTAACTAGTGGCTATAAGAGGGACAAACCACTGAGACACACATCTGTAAATGATTAACTGAGGAGACACAATTCAGTCACTTTACTAATGATTAACAAATGTGCTAAATAATGCTTAATAAGGGGAGCTAGTATAAATTGCTACCCACTAAACATGGGGGGGGTCCTGCTCCTCAGTCTGAGAGCGAGTGTGTGAGTGTGTGAGTTGTGTGAGTGTGTGAGTGTGTGAGTATGTGAGTGTGTGAGTTGTGTGAGCTGTGTGTGTGAGTGTGTGAGTGTGTGAGCTGTGTGAGTGTGTGAGTGTGTGAGTGTGTGAGTGTGTGAGTGTGTGTGTGAGTGTGTGAGTGTGTGAGTGTGTGAGTGTGTGAGTTGTGTGAGCTGTGTGAGTGTGTGAGTGTGTGAGTGTGTGAGTTGTGTGAGCTGTGTGAGTGTGTGAGTGTGTGAGTGTGTGAGTGTGTGAGTGTGTGAGTGTGTGTGTGAGTGTGTGAGTGTGTGAGTGTGTGGATGATGGACAGTGATGGTGCTGGAGCGTCTGTGCGGCTCAGGTCTGAAACAGGAGAAAACCTGGAAACTGTTCTCAACGCCTCGGCTCACACACACATCTCTCCTGGAGATCTCACTCTGTCATCGTTCTTTTCAGGCCTGATCCTTGTGAACATCACAGGCTGTTAGTCATTCAACTAATTCTCTTACAGTGTGAACTAGAGCATCACATCGAGTATAATTGTTATATATGTAATATAGTATCCATATAAAATTAATATTTAATATACTTTACATTAAGATTAAACATATTCAGAGTGTAACAGGGATGTGGAACAGCCAGCACTGAAGCAAAGTATTGCTTCATGATACAATGTGCTTTGTGTGTTTGTAATAACATAATAACAACATATCAAAAAGAAGTAACATCAAAATCTGTGTTTTCTGAAGAAGAGACTTGTTCAGCCTCAGGTCACTTCATGCCCTTGGTACTCCGCAGTATGTAGTATTTGATATCATACGTCGTATGTGAACTACTGTTTAGTTCACATTTTTTATCATCTGTAAGGTTCGAGCATTTCTGACTGAAGCTTATTGTGTGTGAACCTGGATCTACGTAGAAACACGGACAGTAGATCAGTCTCTGTTTACAGCTTCATCTCAGTATCCTCAGAACCGTCTGAGGCAGGACGTGTCCCTGTCTCTCCATCCATCCGCCGTCATCTCACCAAGGCACACACACACACACACACACACACACACACACACACACGCACACACACACACACACACACACGCTCAGGAAGGACGGTGTTTGGACAGAACTAGATGACAGAGCTCTACGTGTGAGGTGCTCCTCAGTGAGCAGCAGCTCGTCATGAAGCGGGTGCATCACTTCCTGCCTGTGGCCTCATGGCGTGCAGCGTCCTGGCCACGCCCACCCTGGACCACGCTCACCCTGGACCGCTCTCACCCTGGACCATGCTCACCCTGGACCACGCTCACCCTGGACCACGCTCACCCTGGACCACGCTCACCCTGGACAGTGTGGTCCTGGAGGACAGTGTGGTCCTTGAGGAGTTAGGGCTGGACGTTTGCCCTGCTCCACTGTACCAGCAGCTCTGATCGATAACTGCAGAGTCACCCTGCAACAGTTTCCTGGAACGCTGCAAAGTCGTGTTCCCTAAAACATGGAGGTGGAGCTGGAAAGTCCTGGAACGTCTCAGAGTCCGTCTCCAGCTCTGTCCATGTCTGACACCTGCAGACCACAGACCCTTGATCTGAGTGTGAGTGTGTGTGTGAGTGTGTGTGTGTGTGTGTGTGTCCTTCACTCAAACACTGATTATCCGAGCAGCAGCTGGAGTGGATCCAGGTCCAGCCAGATGCAGCCTCCCGTCTTCCTGCTGCAGCCTGGAGGATTCTGCTTTGGAGGAAAGACAATCTGCGACATTGATTCTTCTTCCTCTTCTGTTTTTTTCTTCCTGGTGAGGATCTTGGGCGGCGTGCCGACCGCAGGGCTGCGGAGGAACACACCCATCCAGGATCCATCAGCTCGTCCTGAGAGGAGGGGCCTTGTATCCTGTTGCTTTGTTATGTCATCCTTAATGTCTTCTGTGACTTCTTTGCTGTTTTTTTGTGTAAGTTTTGTATTTCTTTTCTCTGCAGGTGCATTCTCAATTTGCTTGTACCACTTAGTACAATGACAATAACTACTATTCTATTTTAATCTATTCTATTCTAATCTATTCTAATCCGGCAGGTTTTATTCCAACCCAAATATCAGTAAATCCAAAGCAAAATGCAGTCGTTGTGGAAGACGCCTAAACATGCAGGTTGTAAGACAGAAAAGATATTCCAACAAGATCTCTGTTCATCTTCCTACCAAAGCGTAAAACGACTCAAGCTGAGGTCACCAAACAAAACGCAAACAGACACTTCCCCCAAACAGAGGGACAAGACAAAAGTGCAACAAACTATATCATGAAACTGTAAACTATCAAATAGAACAAGTAGGTCAAGTCCAGCACACGTCCTGGTGGGAGGAGAGCAGAGGATGCAGCTCAGGCTTCGTCCAGGCTGCAGGTGCTCAGCTGTTACCTGATGCTGTTGTTGGTATTTTACTTTATTCACTCTGAATGGATTCAGGTGAATACGTCACAACCAGCCTGTTTCAGGGTCTGTCCCCTGCAGTCACCCAGACACAGACCTGAGCCAGGTCCAGGCGCAGAGGACTGGGACCCTCAGGGACCACCCTCACTTCTGAGTCCGGAGGAGTCTGGAGGAGTCTGGAGGAGTCTGGAGGAGTCCGGAGGAGTCCGGAGGAGTCTGGAGGAGGAGCCGCCCTGTCCCACTGCTCTCTGTCACCTCCTCCTCTCTGTCTAACAGTTGCCCATTAACACCCATCTGCTGGCTTCATGTCTCATCAAAGATGTTTCTCCCCTTCTCCAACTTTAAATATTCACTGCGTGTTCTTTCAACAATAGCTTACAAACACTTGGAAATAATTGAGTCTCAGCGGGACGACAAAAAAGGAGCAGCGATCGCGCGCAGTGGAAGTGATCAAATATGGCCTTGAGCCAACCGTCTTTGTAGCTGGGCTTTGTGTTGCCATTGATCCGGGGGTGGATACACCCAAGGAATACATTATTTATGCAGTTTTTTTTCCCCCTCCCGACAGTTGAAAGTAGTGAGTCACAAACAGTAACAGGATTAGATGTTGATGCGCCGGAAGAGAGGAAGAGGAGGCCGCAGACCAGAGGCTTTCATCTGCTGGCAGAGCGGGCCTGCGTCCATCCCCGTCCTGCAGGACCAGCGGCTCGCTCTGGGCTGGACGCACCTGTCCTCGCTCCTCAGGGACCTGCAGGTAGACCTCAGGGACCTGCAGGTAGACCTCAGTGACCTGCAGGTAAACCTCAGGGACCTGCAGCTAAACCTCAGTGACCTGCAGGTAGACCTCAGTGACCTGCAGGTAAGCCTCAGGGACCTGCAGGTAGACCTCAGTGACCTGCAGGTAAACCTCAGTGACCTGCAGGTAGACCTCAGTGACCTACAGGTAACCCTCAGTAACCTACAGGTAACCCTCAGGGACCTACAGGTAAACCTCAGGGACCTGCAGGTAGACCTCAGGGACCTGCAGGTAGACCTCAGGGACCTGCAGGTTAACCTCAGGTGCAGGTAAACTGCATTTTTACTGAGTCAGGTCATTAAGTTGCTAATTAGCAGAGAGGAGTGAAGCTCCGCTGCTCCTCTAACATGTTGAGCACTCTTCCCAACGCAGTCATGTACGTAATCCTGTTACTTCCTGCTCGATGCTCTCAGAAATAATGCATCTTAACATGTTCATGGCGACTGAATTATTCACTCCTCTTTGTGTCCTCAGCAGTCACGTGTGTGTGTGTGTGTGTGTGTGTGTGTGTGTGTGTGTGTGTGTGGGATGTCGTCAGGGTAAACATGTCTCACATAAGTAACTTTACTACTTCATAGAGCGCAGTGTACTACCTACAGTACACACCATGTTCCTAAGTATGCAGAACATCGTGGAACTTATATTCATTTCTCAACATTGTGGCCTCACTCATCAGGTGCATTTACCCCAGAAATATATAAAACATACGAGTCTGAACCAAACCTGGGGATCTAAGAAGAAGAAAGAAGGAAACTAGATGTCCTTCTTCCTCAGAGTGGAGGACCAGGACCAGATGTTACCAGGATTATTATGGGATGGAGCAGGGACACACTGGAAACACCTGCAGTTTTGTAACTTAAATATAACAGTTCTAGAATTAAAAATAAATATAACAGCTTGTCTTTTTTTCATTCTTGTCGTTTTTCCAGCCCTGCGGTCCTCTTGTCCTCTCTCTGCTCGTCCTTGACTTCCTGTGGTTGAACGTCCTCGCTGAGTCTGTTGGACAGTCAGGCTCCTCCCAGAACAATCAGAGCAGATCTCCAGTGAATGTGGACGTTGCTACAGATGCTGCACGTCCACAATCTGTGTCTTCTAAAATGGACGTCTTCAGCTCCTCCTGCAGCCACTGGGAGTGTGTGTGTGTCTGTGTGTGAGTGCGTGTGGGTGTGTGTGAGTGTGTGAGTGTGTGTGCGTGTGTGTGTGTGTGTGCGTGTGTGTGAGTGTGTGTGGGTGTGTGTGAGTGAGTGTGAGTGTGTGTGAGTGTGTGTGGGTGTGTGTGAGTGCGTGTGAGTGTGTGTGAGTGTGTGTGGGTGTGTGTGAGTGTGTGTGGGTGTGTGTGAGTGAGTGTGAGTGTGTGTGAGTGTGTGAGTGTGTGTGCGTGTGTGTGTGTGTGTGCGTGTGTGTGAGTGTGTGTGAGTGTGAGTGTGTGTGAGTGTGTGTGCGTGTGTGTGAGTGTGTGTGAGTGTGTGTGCGTGTGTGTGCGTGTGTGTGCGTGTGTGAGTGTGTGTTCCAACTCATTTCAAGGAATTTCACTTGAATTGGAATTAAGGTTGCAAACAGGAAGTAGAATTGAATTTGCATGAAATTCGGAGCTGATGATTTAGTGGAGTTAGAATGTTTTGTCCAGTATATTCCGAATGTTTGTTTTCAATTAAGAATAGAAGCCTCATCTGTGGAATGGTGGAAAAATACAAAAAAATATTCCAAGTGAATAAATTTGGAGAGAATTTGTGTTTAATTTTAGTGTTTGTGAAGTCTTTTTTAATGAAGATAAAACCTTTGTTAGCTGTGACAGACTAGTCTAGTTACCTGGTTTACCAGGAATTTCTCTAAATTGTAATGAATGTAATTCCACTTCCTGTCATTCCAATTCCTATATGACATCGTGTGGGGGCGGAGCCAATTCCATTAAAACTGCAATTCTCCAGATTAATTTAATTCATTTGATTTAATTTAAATTCCAAACTGTGAATGTTGCGCCAGCCTGGAAGAACGTGTGTGTATGTGCTCTATGTTCCTGTGCTCTACACAGTGGAGCAGCTGATGTCTCCACGTGGTGTCTCTAGCAAACGCAGCTCTATAGAATAGAAAAGAACAGAATAGAATAGAAAAGAAAATAATAGAACAGAACAGAATAAAATAAAATAGAATAGAGTAGAACAGAAGAGAACAAAATATATAGAATAGAATAGAATAGAAAAGAACAGAATAGAATAGAATAGAATAGAATACATTTTTATAATATGTTTAATCTAAACTGATATAACTCATCTCAATTGTGAAAAATTGGATAAAAGCTTTTAAAAATATATTGGAAATGCAATAAAATATTAAACAACTGCTTGCTCTCCAGTGAAGCAGTTTGACCTTTAGTTCAAAGGTCAAACCAAAAGCAGAGAGAGGACAGAGAGTGGACAGAGACAGGACAGACAGAGGACAGAGACAGGACGGACAGAGGACAGAGATAGGACAGACAGAGGACAGAGACAGGACGGACAGAGGACAGAGATAGGACAGAGACAGGACAGACAGAGGACAGAGACAGGACAGACAGAGGACAGACAGAGGACATAGACAGGCCAGACAGAGGACAGAGACAGGACGGACAGAGGACAGAGATAGGACAGACAGAGGACAGAGACAGGACGGACAGAGGACAGAGATAGGACAGACAGAGGACAGAGACAGGACAGAGACAGGACAGACAGAGGACAGACAGAGGACAGAGAACCAGGACCAGTTTGCTAACCTTGTCCCTCTGACACATCCAGATACAGCAGCATGGGAGCAGCGGGCCAGGGATTAGGAGGCTCCGCCCCCTGCTCCCAGTTCAACTGGGTTCTAACTGGGCTGTTCCTCACGTCCCAGATCAAACTCACCCAGGACGAGAGAGGAGGAAGTTCATTAACGTCTCCTCATGAATATTATGTTACGATAATACAATATGAATTCATATTATTCATATAGATAGATAAATAGATAGATAGATACTAATGACCTCATCTTTGCTGGATAATTACATGATCTCATCACTGCAAAATAGACAATAAAGGAATTATTATAATTGGTACAATTCTATTATAATTATTATTCATAATACATGAATGCTACAATTACATTTATTTGTGGATTTTCGTGACAATTCCATCCGAAGCTGTGTGTGTTTTCCTTCTCGTCTCCTCTCCTACTTTACACTTCGGTACGAGGCTTTATAATGTTGTTTACTGTTTTTATTGTTTTGTTTGTGCCTCAGCTTCCTCCCTTGTCTGCTTCACAACAACAACAGTAATTAACAGTAAATAAGAAACAACTAATAACAAGTAATAAGTGACTCGTCCTTAGCTTCCCCTCTGGTCCAGCACAGGCCTGATGTGGACAGGGAGGACCTGTCCATGCCCCTGACCTCCTATTTCCTCCTCTAGAACTCCTCTATTTCTCTCAGGTGGAGCGTTCCTGCAGAGCTGCTTCCCACCAGGAGATAAAACCTGCAGCAGCTCCTTCAGGCTGGGAGCATCAGTCCGCTCTAACGGCCTCCTCCTCCTCCTCCTCCTCCTCCTCCTCGTCCCCACAGACTCGTTAGAACAGGAGCAGCTAACAAACAGCTCCGTCCGCTTGGAGCTCGGCCCCGGAGGGGGCGGAGTCTCTGCCCTGCTCCACCCTCACAGTCTCTGGACTCCACGTCCTGGAATGAGCAGAGCTGTGATGAATCCAGATCTTTGTCTGGACTCTGTTTGTAACAGCCTCACGTCTCGGCCTGCAGCTCAAGGACGTGTTTGAGCCCGTTTGTCTGAAGTTCTGCTCCACAGATCATTTAAAAGATTCATTTTTTTTGCTGAAAGCAACATTTGAGTTCAGCTTTGTCTTCCTGATTCAGTGCATTTACTTACGTAAAGATTACGTCAATTTTAGGTTTAACAAAAGTGCAAAAATCACTTCTTTGTCCTTGATTTTCAGCCTTTGATCTGCTCTGCTTGAGATCATCTAGCAGGACTGAAGACAGACCTCCAGACGACGGGTTCAGTAACCGAGCTCAATCATCTTATCTCACCTTGATGAAGACTTTTTTGTGAGGATCCAGCGTACACACTGACTGGACCGCACACAGATCCTGAGTCTGATAGCAGGGGACGTCTCATGAATGAAGGTCACGTCTCTGATTCTTTTAAGGCTCAAGTAATTACTAAAACATTTCTGCCACTCATTACCAGCAATTAGACAGGTCCGGTGCAGATAAGGAGCCTGTCTGATGGATCCCGACACAGAGCCCCCTGCAGCCCTAGTCCGGCCCTGATCTGAGCTGCTGGAGCAATGAGGAGCAGCCAGGAGCTGCTGGAGCAGTGAGGAGGTGCTGGAGCAGCCAGGAGCAGCGAGGAGGTGCTGGAGCCTTCAGGACCACTCAGACGTCTCCTTCGTCTGTGTCTCTTTCCTGCTTCGAGTCTTTTTAAGAACAACTTTTATTTCTTTTTCTGAAATGTACTAAATGAATTCATCACACATACACTCTGACACACTCACAAACACTCACAAACACTCACACACACTCTCACACACTCACACACACACTCTCACACACTCTCACACACACACTCTCACACACTCTCACACACACTCACACACACTCTCACACACTCTCACAAACACTCACAAACACTCTCACACACACACTCTCACACACTCTCACACACTCACACACACTCTCACACACACTCACACACACACTCACACACACACTCTCACACACTCTCACACACACTCTCACACACACTCACACACTCTCACACACACTCTCACACACACTCTCACACACACTCTCACACACACTCACACACTCACACACACTCTCACACACACTCACACACACACTCACACACACTCACACACACTCTCACACACACTCACACACACACTCACACACACTCTCACACACTCTCACGCACTCTCACACACACTCTCACACACTCTCACACACACTCACAAACACACTCACACACACTCTCACACACACTCTCACACACACTCACACACACTCTCACACACTCACACACTCTTACACACACACTCACAAACACTCACACACACTTTCACGCACACTCACACACACTCTCACACACTCTCACACACACTCTCATAAACACACTCACACACACTCTCACACACACACTCACACACACACTCACACACTCTCACAAACACACTCACACACACTCTCACACACACTCTCACACACACACTCACACATTCTCACACACACACTTACACACACTCTCCCACTCACACACACTCTCACACACACTTTGACACACACACTCATACACTCACACACACTCTCCCACACACACACACTCTCACACACACTTTGACACACACACTCATACACTCACACACACTCTCCTTCCAGGCGTGCTGGAGCATGATGAGTAAGCATATTCCAGAAATGACACAGCTGTTGGAGCAGATTGTGTTTCGCCTCATCAGGGATTCAAAGAGGCTGTGACGACAGACCAGCTCTGGCTCCGGCCGACCACACCTCCCAGTACACCTCACCCAGCTGCCCAGCTCTGTGATGGTCTCACTGATGTCAGCTGGGAAAGTGCAGCATGGTACTAGGTCTTTACCCCTCCACTCAGCTCCAGATTCCTGGGAACGTCGCAGGACTGATGATGATCACCGCCACATATACTGAGCTGTGAACTGTTCACTCACTTTGCATTTTTAAAGCTTTTTCCCAGCGACTGAGTCTGAACACACAGCAGCGCTGGGTTGCAGTTTGTCATCAGAGATCATGTGTTCTCTGATGTAAATGTGAATGAACCAACACTATGAAATGGCAGTAAAGAGAAATGACTCCATGATCTATTAGTTCCCTTAATACATTTAATTTATGTAAATCATTTGTTGAGTCTGACATTTAAAAGTACATGTTCCCAACTGTATCCAAAAGGTCACAGAGGAAAAAAAACAGGAACTTGAATTTGAAACCCAGTGTTTCAGTCTGTGATCATTGATTTTCCTTCCATGTCCTTAATGGACGAGCTAAAAATACTCCCTCCTCTTTCTGGGCACCGGCCTCCGTTTTTGACAGAGCGTTGCTTGCATCTGCACTCGAGCTGCAAAGTAAAGACTCAACATTTATTTTCACACAGTGTGTTTCAGGATGTTGTGCTACTGGTTCCCATTAAATGATGATGGAAGATTCTGGTTCTCGGACCAATCCCGACAGATCTTCATGGTGGGTGTGAAGAAGCTGCTCCGAAACTAATTTCATTTCATTTCAATCTCAGTTGAATTTTTCACAGCTTGGCATGCAGGACTAATCTCAGATATAATGGCTGCGCCACTGTGTGACCGTCTACCACACACACTGCCAGATATTACCAGGTTACTCATACTCACAATGTCATAATTACAAACTATACATCAGAGCCAAACCAGGAAGACACCTTTAAACGTTTGGTTCTGTTCCACTTCTTCCAATCACTAGTAATGATGTGATCTCTGGTTAACATGTCAGATCTTATGGTGGCTGGGGATCTTCATGCTCCATGGGAACCTCCTTGAATCTGGAAACAACAGCAGCTCAGATGCACCCACACCTACAGCTAGCTATCAGAACACCTGGGCTGGTGTGGGGCCTCTGTGATTGGCTGGTATTTCTCACTAATGATTTCTCACACTTGGATGCAGGTGTGTCAGACTTCAGCTGCCTCCATGCATACTGATGTAAACTCCTCAGAGTGATGAATCAAGACCTCAACATTTCTGCCATCGAACTCGTTTCCTGTGATTTCTGCTCGTCCGTCAGCAGTGGTGAACAACCAGGACACCCCCCGCCCACCGTGATTCATACCAAGCATAATATGAGGGAAAATGGAGGCCTGTCTCTGTGACTGAGCTGCTAACATTAGAACTGTGGATCCTCTCCACACAGCCAGCCCAGGATTAGACACATACACACAGCAAGGCCTGTATACACCCACCTGAACACACACACACACAGCCAGCTGAATGCATGGGCCTGGAACCACATACAGTACACACACGTATACAATGGGACACAGCCACGCACACACACAACCTGAACCAAACCATTTACCAAATCCAAAGGCCTGAAAGTGGCAGACACAGCATTGCTAATTCAGACTTAAAGGAAGTACAAGGAGGAGCTGAGTCCGGCTCAGTGCTTCCCTTCAACCGTGCTACTACATATCAGAGGCGCTGCGTCAGTCCTGCCATGGTTAACACTCAATAAAACATCAAAAGGGATGAAGCTCAGAGCTCTGGACAAACACACACCCACGCAGATAGCAGATACACTCAGAAGCTCTCTCAGTCTTACACGCTCTCTTAAACGTGTACATAGGCATACAGTGAAGGCAGCACACGGTGCGTGGTGTGGCTGCAGCTCGTTAGATGAAATGAGTCCAGCAGAGCAGAGCGAGCAGATGAGAGCTTTGCACCAACACCTCCCGCATGCACAATGTGCTCCCAGCAGAGCGTCTGCGCACAGCGTCCTCCCAGTAAAGTCCTGTTTACTGGGAAACAATTGGTGATTTGAGCCTGCTACAGCCCGTCAGCAGCAGATACAAAGGAGCTGTCATCAGCTTCCCATCAGGCTCCACTTCCCCCCAGTGGATGTTCTGCTAGAGGAGACATAGCGCTTCTGAAATTTTTATATCCGGAGGCAAAGGCATTTAATGGTCACTGTTCTGCAAGTTACATGAGGAGCTGGGAGTATAATCATCTGCCCAGGAACAAAGTTTTGGGCTTTGACAGCTTCAGACAGTCTATTTATTATTCAATTATTCTAAATATTTCAGGGGACCAACAGGATGCTCATGCAACCATCAATATTTCAGCTCCTGGCTTCACAAAAGGAGCGAGCAGTGCACTTGTCTGGTATTGATCAGGAGGGCAGCAGATTCACTCTCCCCAAAATAACAAGGGCACAGGAGTGGAGCTCCCTCCTGTCCTCCACTCTGCTCACAGGCCTCCGCAACACATCTGTATTCCCAGGACGGACACGTACACTTCATCAATTTCACATTTCAGAAAAAAAAATCTGAGGGAGAACAACACCACAGAAAGACGCATCACTGGAGCACAATCTCCAGCACCAACTTCTCACACACACACACACACACACACACACACACACACACACACACACACACACACACACACAAACACATTTATATATATACATATATACATATATATATATATATGTGTATATATGTATGTATGGCAGAGTAACATTGGACACAATCATTTCAGAGGAAGTAAAGATAAAAGGGCCACAGCAGCGGTGGAGATGCAGAGAGCCACTTACCATTATGAACAAAATGTAGCCTCTAGTCTGAAGTAATTCCCTGCTCACAGATAGCGGCTGTTGCAAAGACGAGGACAAACAGAAACACCGCAATTATGCCCCCTCCACCAGCAGCCCCCTGGAGATAACCGCTCCGGAGCCAGGAAGCAAAAAGAGATGAATTGCTTTGCAGACGGGCACCTCTCCTCACAGCAAACACACACACACACACACACACACACACACGCACGCACGCACAAGTATGCAGATAGACACGCACCGATACACTGTGCTCTGCAGAGCTGCGAGACATTAGTCATAGAAGAAAACATTGTGGGCAAGCCTCGGACATTATCTTATCGAGACCTTTATCTCAACTTCACACTGTGCAAAACTGGCCTAACGCGCTGTTTTCATCTCCCCTGTCCTGGATTTCACCTTTTGTTTCATGCTCAGTTTGATCTGCCCTTTACTCAAAGAACCCAAACTGGGGCGTACTGGGATGTGTCCTTACCTTGAAATAACATCCAGAAAGCTGCACAATAGTCCACAGGATGGTGTGTGAGGCGTCTGCTCCTCCACAGATCAGAAAATAAAGATCCAGCCAGTCTGAGTGCGGCAGCAGCCCATCCACAGCCTCCTCGGATTAGAACTTACTTTGAGAGCAGGATGTCCTTCATTGATTCTCTGGATATAATCCCTCCGCTCCGACTTCCAGGGTTCACGAGAAATGTTCTGTTTCTGGTCGCCTCCGCCCGATACTCCAACCGCAGCACAGTGAAGCACTGTAATGTATTCTACTGGAAATGTGTGATGGAGAGAGGACGAGAGAGACAGAGAGAGACAGAGAGAGAGAGAGAGAGAGAGAGAAGGAGGCTGAACCATCTGTGTGGTGCTCCCAGCAGCTCCAGCTCCGGCTCCGCTGTCACAGCCTCCTCCTGCCCCCAGGACTCTCACTCAGCATCCTCAGCAGCTCTGGGAGCCCCCCTCCGTCCCCCTCCGCCCCCCCCCCCCCGGACCTGGATCTGGACGCAAACTTTCACACACCTCTCCCACAGCTGGAGGAGGTGGACGTGATGATTATGCTCCTTTTGATCCTTCCTCTTCAGCGGGTTTTCTCCTCTGTTCCTCCTCCAGTCTCCTCCTCTGTAGCTGCTCCGGAGTCAGGTCTCAGAATGGATGCTGAGAGGAGCGGAATGAGGCGAGCTGCTCGCTCTCACACTCCCTCCCTCCCTCCCTCCCTCTCTCTCTCGCTCTCTCTGTGTATGACTCTCTCTCTCCTTCACCCTCCCTCCTACATGCCCCCTCCCGCATCTCACTGCACCTCCCCACCCTTTCGTTTTCTCTCTCCTCCTCTCTTTTCCTCTCATACACACACACACACACACACACACACACACACACACACACACACACACACACACACACACACACACACAGATATACACACTCCTCCAGCTCTGGCTTTTCACAATTACTGCTGTGCCATTGCCAGCCATGTCAGACAGAGAGGTTCGCCGCCCATCCTCCTCAGAGAAACAAACAGCGCTTGATGAATATGTAAAGTTAAATAGATATGAAGAAAGGGGAGCAGCAGCTCGGAGCCAGGAGGCGAGTTAATCTGCTTCCCTCATCCTCGTTACCTGATTACCAAACATCCCTGGAGTTGATGATGACGCTGTCTGCGGCTCTCATGGATCGAGACAGAAATAGTGAAACACAGGAGCGAGGACGCTGTGTGAGCATGCTGACGCTGATAATTACATCATGAAGCACCTAAACAAAGTGCTGGAGAGTCACTGATGGCTGTGTACACTGAGGAAAAACAACAACAACAAACAGAATAATATGTGTGTCGTCTGAGGAGATGTTTGCAGAGACCATCAGGTCTGTTCACTCTCATATACAACCCACACTAGACCTAATGCTAATAATGCTAATCATGCTAACCAGTGTATGTGCTCCTGCTACATGTTGAGTGGGAGCAGCAGCTATGGTCCTGCTGGAGACCAGTGTGTGTGTGTGTGTCTGGTCCGGGCCTGCTCAGTGGAGCCCCCTCCGCCCTGCTGATGGAGTCTGGGCTGGGTGTGGACCTGGCGCTGATAAGGCGCCGCTGACCTTGATATTATCAGAGCAAGGTGGCATCTCATCAGCAGCTTGTCACAGAGCTGAGAGCTGAGCGCTGCCTCTGGCACTGTCAGCCGCCCACTGTACCCATCCATCAGCAGCCTCGATCTGGAGGAGCCCTGTCACAAATGTCATCACGTTTTTTTTTTTTTGTTTTTTTTTTCGTGCCGGGGCAGGGATGCAGTTTTGGGAGTCAACAAACCATCTGTCTCTGGGGTTTCCTCCTGGAGGTCCATCATTCCTCCCACCATTCCCAGACCTCATCAACAGTCTCCAGCAGCAGCATATGTTTGGATGCGTGATGTGGAGAATGTCTCAGAGACTGAAAAATCAACATGTAACAGCATGTGGGAAGTCACCGAGTCAAACCGAGTGTTTCTGCTCTGAAATGATCGCTTTCTCTTTGGTGACATTCCAGGGGCTGCTGCATAGGACTGCTCCAGCCTGGAATGTGATCATCAGAAGGTGAAGTTATGTAAAAAAATTACAAGTGATTGTCTCAAAGATTCAATAACTCTAGTGACTCCAGGTCCAGGTCCTATTCCAGGTCCTGGTCCTGGTCCTGGTCCAGGTCCATTTCCAGGCCATCCTGTGTGTGTAAGTGGAACTTCAGATGGACAGAGGAGGAGAATCAACTGTTTCTACATCTGATTCAAAGATCTAAGAAGACTATGTTCTGGACGTCCATCTTCCTCAGAGTGGAGGACCAGGACCACATGGTACCAGGGTTATTATGGGATGGAGCAGGACCACATGGTACCAGGGTTATTATGGGATGGAGCAGGACCACATGGTACCAGGGTTATTATGGGATGGAGCAGGACCACATGGTACCAGGGTTATTATGGGATGGAGCAGGACCACATGGTACCAGGGTTATTATGGGATGGACCAGGACCACATGGTACCAGGGTTATTATGGGATGGAGCAGGACCACATGGTACCAGGGTTATTATGGGATGGAGTCAGACACGAGCAGGGACAAACTATACTTGGATTTACAGCTCAGACATCCAGAAACATGAGCATTTACAGTCAGAGGGTCTCTATGACCCCCCCTACACACCCCCCCCCCCCCCTACACCCCCCCCCCCCCCCCCCCCCCCCCAGTGCCCCCCTGCAGGCTGCAGATAAGACCATGTAAGCCCGGTCGCTGTGGCTCCGGCACGGCTCCTCCTGAATCTCATTACTGCTTCACAGGTTCTACCGACTGTCAACAGGCCAAACATGTCAGCAGCTGATCAATGTAACCTACTTTAGCCCTGAACTTCTCACTCAAGACATCTTAATGGCAGGACACACACACACACACACACACACACACACACCTTAAACATTTGACCTAAAGCTCAATGTGGCACCAGGACATGTAAATGTTTCATCCTGTGGCTGCAGAACGTCCAGCTGCAGATATCAGTTTGTAATTGCATATTTGTTTGCTGTAACCAACTCGTTTCACTGGTTCATTTTTCTAAATTGTTGTTTTTTAATTAAAATGTGATTTTGCTCATTCTGTAAATGTTGCGTTGGATGAGCTAGCGCTGTCTCTGGAAGTGGCAAGAGCAGCCATCCAGCAGCGGCTGCCTCTGGCTCTAACCTGCGTGTTTTATTAGATCCTGTGTCACGGAAAAATCAATTGTAGGAAGAAGAAAAGCAGAAACTGTGATGAGGCGTTTCCGTCTTCAGCTGCTCTGCCAGGCGCCTCCTCCTCCTCCTCCTCCTTCTCCTCCTCCTCCTCCTCCACAGCATCATTATTTTGCTGCTCTGTGTCTCTCCCCTGGAATAAATAAGTCAAACGTAATAAAGCACCTGATCAGGATGACGCCAGGCTCCTGAGGAGCTGCTGTGCCTGCGCTGCCTCCGCCCTCTGACCATCGTCTCTGGGCCGTCACACTGAGAGAACCCCCCCCCCCCCCCCCCACCCCCCCAACCCTCACCATTCCCACGCTGTGTGTGTGTGTGTGTCCCTCCAGGCCCCAGCCCCTCGGTGCTGCTGAGCAGTGGAAACATCCTGTGATGACAGTCCTGCTCTGCTGTCGGGGGGGGGGGGGGGGGTGGGGGGGTGGGGGGGGTGGGGGGGGGGGGGGTTTGGTTGGTTGGGGGGGGGGTTTCTGCTGATCCTGGAACGCTGGACGATCCCGGCCTGTCGGAGCGATGCCCCGAGGAGCGCTCCACCACCGTCCTTCTGACACTGCGGATCAAAGAGGCTCCAGCACGTCCCGCCTGCTGATCCCAGGACGGGGCTGCACAGAGCTGGCCCCTGGAAGCCCTCACATCCCGCCTGAGCCCTCCGGATCTATGTTAACATAGAAGCTATGAGCTCAGAGCTCAGAGCTTGTTCCACAATCCTGCCTGTAGCTGTTCCTGCTGAGATCTGGCTCCTTAATGCTGATCTGGCAACCAGACGCAGGTTTCTCTCTGATGGGCTGCCTGTGCTGCCACTCACAGGTGTGACCATGTGACTGCCTGGCTTCCTGTCTGCAGCTCTCCAGCTCCTCGTTAGTCATTCCTCTTGTTTGTCGAGCGGCTCGGGTCTATATTCAGCGCTGGCATTTGGAATCATTACAGCTCGGGATTCCCACGAAATGTTGTCTGACACTTTTAGCCTTGAGGTAAATGAAATGGCTCGTCTCCACCCAATTGATCAACGGCGGAATTGAAACTCTGACGTGTTAAGGGAGAACTAATTAGCGGGGGGGCACACCTCATTAAGCCTCATTAAAATAAAGATCAGAAAGACGCCCGGAACACTCACGTGATCCAGGAGTTCTATCAGGCCCATTATATGATAATTAATCTGCGCTCTGGGTGGATCCGAGGTAGACGTCTCCATTCCTGACCAGCTTCAGCTCGTCTACACCACCTACACGTGTGACACATGTCAGACAGTCTGCATGGAACATACTGGAAGGCTGCAGGCTGGACCAATATCATCAATTCATGGAATTTCAATTCTACAAATTCCTGGAATTTGGAAATAATTCTCAATTCAATTCAGAATTAGATAGATAGATAGATAGATAGATAGATAGATAGATAGATAGATAGACAGACAGACAGACAGACAGACAGACAGACAGACAGACAGACAGACAGACAGACAGACAGACAGACAGACAGACAGACAGATAGATAGATAGATAGATAGATAGATAGATAGATAGATAGATAGATAGATAGATAGATAGATAGATAGATAGATAGATAGATTCATCTCTTCTCTGGGATGTTTTTACAGCACGTTCCCTCCGTTCCCTCTCCTTTGGAGTCGGACGTTCTGTTGAAAAATGTGAAAAGATAAATGCACTTATGATTTATACGCCGGGGAGAAACTATTAAATATATTGCGGATGCTTTCAGAGAAGTGATGGATGCAGAAATGAGGCGGAGGGAAAAGTGGAAACAGTGACGCGGCACTTTAATGCAAAGCAGATAGAAGGTGTTTGAACTGGCAGCGTGTTACACGCCGACTGTGATAGGAGTGGCAGAGAAACTTGGAGTGATGAATGACCTTCCTCTCAGTGTGTGTGTGTGTGTGTGTGTGTGTGTGTGTCTGCTGCAGAGCGGGGACCGGGACTCAGGCGTCCCAGCACACAGTGGAATGTGGACTTGTCACGAGGAGCTTTTCTCTCTGATAAGCTTGTTCTTATTTTCTGTCTCCTTTTGATGCTGGTTTTATGCAAACAGCGTTTGTTTTATTTTTTCACCTGTTCTTCATCCAGAGTGAGTGTGAAGCAGAGGGAGGAGGCCCACGATGCTTCAGACATGATTAAAGTCAAGCTCAGATGTTTGTGATCACAGGAAACATACCTCTAATGAAGTGGAGATGCTTCTTGTTTAAGAGCAGAGGCATGACAGACAAGACTGCTCTTGGCTGGACCAACACGTTAGAATATGGATGAGGAGGCAGATGCTGGTCCTCTGTTATCTGATCTGCCTGTGCTCATCCTAAACTCAGCTCCATGCTGCAAGCAGCAGCTGCTGTTAGCTGTAGTTGCTGTTAGCTGTAGTTGCTGTTAGCTGTAGCTGCTGTTAGTTGCAGATGTTGTTAGCTGTAGCTGCTGTTAGCTGTAGCTGCTGTTAGCTGCAGCTGCTGTTAGCTGTAGTTGCTGTTAGCTGTAGTTGCTGTTAGCTGTAGCTGCTGCTAGTTGCAGATGTTAGCTGTAGCTGCTGTTAGCTGTAGCTGCTGTTAGCTGTAGTTGCTGTTAGCTATATATATATATTATGGTATATATATATATATATATATATATATATATATATATATATATATATATATATATATATATATATATATATATATATATGTATTGGTTGCAAAAGGTGTTGGCCTTCTTATGCAGGTTATAGATAAATTATGTCTATAATATATCACTCCATGAGACGACTTATGGAGTTGACAAAACAATCAATTCTTCCTCATAACTCATGTTGTTTTGGCAGCAGCTGCTTGTGGCCACAAAAATAGAGTTAATTAAAGCTTTTATTACAAAAAACGCCAAATAAACTTCACATCAATTATGGTGTTGATACTGTATATAATGTTTTCTAAAAGATGTACTGAATCTTCTATATCTGACTGTATCTGACTGTATCTTCTGTATCTTCTATATCTGACTGTATCTTCTGTATCTGACTGTATCTGACTGCATCTGACTGTATCTTCTGTATCTTCTGTATCTTCTGTATCTGACTGCATCTGACTGTATCTTCTGTATCTTCTGTATCTAACTGTATCTTGTGTATCTGTCTGTATCTGACTGTATCTTCTATATCTTCTGTATCTGACTGCATCTGACTGTATCTTCTGTATCTTCTGTATCTGACTGCATCTGACTGTATCTTCCGTATCTTCTGTATCATCTGTATCTTCTGTATCTTCTGTATCTTCTGTATCTGACTGTATCTTCTATACCTGATTGTATCTGTGTCCAGCCTCTGGGTTGCGTGTCCTGCTCCTCTCTGGCCCTCGGGCAGCCTGACCCCGGGCCGACCTCGGCTCGGACCACCTGGCAGGGCCCGGCCCGGCGCCCGGCTCGCTCTTTAATAATCTATAATTATCTCACAAACCTTGGACGCGGTCGTCCTCCAGGCCGAGCTGCACGCGCAGCCTGAAGTGCTGCGTTCGCTGTCAACAGTTGCTGAATCGGTGTAAAGCCCGGGCCCCCGGGTGCTTTGATGTCCTGAGCATGTTTCTTTAATCAAGACTTATCCGGGGTGATAATGGCTTCATAGATAATGAAAGGAATATAATGTACTGGTCATTAAGGATTAAACATTTAAAATTACAAGTGAATGGAGGAGTAAGCCCCGCAGACGTCCCTGTCCTTCAGAGCTCCCGCTGCTGCTCACAGCAACACATTAACGCTGCAATAATCCTCTTTGACTTTCTGCCATTTAATACACACAGAGTATTAGGAGGGAGCATAAATTCAGCCCAGACTTGTGATAACAGGGTCCCTCATTGGACAGAACCGAGACTATTACCCACTCTGTTTGAGTGACTGTGGGACTCAGTGACGCTGCAGAACACACAGCGTGTGTGAAATAAATGCAAGAAAGGAGGAAGAATGAACGGAGGAAAGAGAGGAGGAAGGAGAGGAGGAGAGAGAGGAGGAAAGAAAGATAGAGGAGGTGATGACGTCTGTCTGATCTGAGGAGGAGCAGTTGGAGACGTGGATGGAGCTGTAGTGATGGACTGTACTGTAGCCATGCTTCATACTGGAGAGGAACCAACAGCCATGAAACCTTACTGTGAAGACAGGACACTGATGACTGGATGATGACTGGATGACTGGATGACTGGATGATGACTGGATGACTGGATGACTGGATGATGACTGGATGATGACTGGATGATAGCTGGGTGGATGATGACTGGGTGATGACTGGATGATGACTGGATGATGACTGGATGACTGGATGACTGGATGATGACTGGATGATGACTGGATGATAGCTG